>CAUYLG010069799.1:0-11495 GCA_963573385.1 Cacajao melanocephalus
AGATGAATCTGGAAACCATCATTCTCAGCAAACTGACACAAGAACAAAAAATCAAACACAGCATGTCCTCACTCATAGGCAGGTGTTGAACAATATGAACACATGGAAGCAGGGAGGGGAGCATCACACACTGGGATCTGTTGGGGGGGAAAAGGGGAGAAACAGTGGGGGCTGGGGAGGTTAGGGAGGGATAACTTGGGGAGAAATGCCAGATATAGGTGACAGGGGTATGGAAGCAGCAAACCACATTGCCATGTATGTACCTATGCAACAATCCTGCATGTTCCACACATATACCCCAGAACCTAAAGTGCAATCAAATAGATTTTATTTTATTATATATTTTTTATATATTTGATTGCACTTTAGGTTCTGGGGTACATCATATATGTGTGTATGTGTGTATGTATATGTGTGTTCGTATACATATATATATATATATACACACACACACATATATGATGCCATTATTTAGGATGCCATGTTTTGGCCACTGTCTGTATTCCAGCTTCCTGGGCAGCACCATCCTTCTACTCTCTATGGCCTGGTCAAATTGTCCAATAATTAGTTATCAGAAATATCATTATCTCAAAAATCATAGTGCTTTTGACAGAGCTGCATGTTCTGGAATGTTCAACCTTTCTCTTTCATTCAGGCTATCTAGTTAACTACTAGACGTAATATATGGCTTTTATTTCAGATCATGAGGCACCTTCTCAGGTATACTTTTCCTGAGACTGTCCCTGTTATCTTATAGTGATACCCTTGAATTCAAGTTGCTTTGTTACATACAGTTGTCCCTTGGTATCTACCAGGGTTTGTTTCCTGTACATCTTTTCCCCAACCCCTACAGATCCCAAAATGTGGACATTCATGTTCATAATATAAAATGGCATACTATTTGCATATAACCTACAAACATTCTCCCATATAATTTAAATAATTTCTATATTGTTTATAATACATAATGCAGTGTAAATGATATGTAAATAGTTGTTATCCTATATTTTTAAAATTTGTATAATTTGTATTGTATTAATATTATTATATTTTCAGAATACAATGGACCCTTGAACAATGCAGGGCTTAGGTGCTCAGTCAAAAATTGCATGCAACTTTTACCTCCCCTAAAACATAGCTAGTAATATCCTCCTGCTGTCTGAAAGGCTTACTAATTAAACAAACAGTGAATTAACACATATATTGTATGTTATATGTAATATAGATGATATTTTTATATTAAAGTAAGCTAGAAAATGTTATTAATAAAATCATAAGGGAAAATATATTTACTATTCATTAGGTGGAATTGGCTTATCATTAAAGGTCTTCATCCTCATCTCCAGTTGAGTAGGCTAAGGAGGAGAAGGAGGAAGAGGAGTTTATCTTTCCGTCTCGGGGGTGGCAGAGGTGAAAGAAAATTCAAGTATAAGTGAATCTGTCCAGTTGACACCTGTGCTGTTCAAAGGTCAATTGTATTTTCTATCTGTGGTTGGTTGAATCCCATATGGAGGGCCTCAATGAAACACTCAGAGGTGAGTAGTGGTGTTGATGAAACATAGCTTTGAGATTCCTGACTTCTTGGCACTCCTTCTAATATCTTTTGCTTTAGTTTTATTTGTACCTGTACGGTGTATTCTTTTTATTAAAAGGACTGTCAAATTATTAATACAATAGTTTCAGGCCTCTGACCCCCAAATCTATTTATGCCTTCAAAGAATCCTTGTTTTCCTGCTAGAACATCTTTAGTGTTATTATTTAGCATCTGTCTCCAAGAGAGAATAAGAACTCTGTCTCTTTATAGTCACCATTTTATCCTAAGGGCCTGAAACAGTATTGGGCTTAACAGGAGTGTCAAGTAAACATTTACTGGATGAATGAGCATAGCTGTAGATAATGATCTTTCTTCGCTTCATATACAATTTTGTATTTAGTCAAAAATATCACAGAAACCGGTATACTGCATTTCTTTTAATATACCTTCTGTAGAACTGGAGGTAAAAGAGCTTATGACTATTCAGCATAACGTTGCATTAGAGATAACATTATTGTAAAGGCAGGATTACTCTCAGATATCTGTATTTGTAAGCCCTTAAGAACAAGTAAGACATATTTCTTCAGAGATCTCTTTCTTAATATGATTTCAGGCAGCTTTTGGAAGTAGCTAAAATAAATTGCTTTTAAAAGCATGTGTGTCATATCACATTAAATGGTGTTATGAATCAATATCCATGTCCTATAATATATACCCTGGCCATACAATGGAATTAATTCTGGATTGAAAAAAGAAATCCATTTCTAATTTTCCCTCCAGCCCACTTTCCCTTCTCCTCTTGAATATATGAGTTTTTCAAATGACACATGAGTGGAAGAATCCATTATAAGCATCCATTGTTTTGCCTGCTCTAAAGTAATTTGGTTCTGCATTAATAAGTCTCACTTCACAATCTCTCATAAACTATGTTTCAATGCTATGCTCTTAAATGAGATTTCTTATTTTCTGAAGGAATGTTTGATGGTCCACACTTTCTACGTTTCATCATGTACTGTAAAGACTTAGAACTGGACAAAACTGTAGGGAGCTCCCTCAGGTTTGTCCTCTGCGCTTCCCCTTTGCTTCTTCAACTTACTACCATCAGTTTGTTTTTGAAATCATCTATTTAAAAGCAAACACCTATTAAGGTGTCAATAAACCCAGAAACTAGTGTAAACGGCAGCTATATTAATAGATAATTACAATTCAGTATAATCAATTTTATATGAGAGTTAAAATTATATATAAATTTATATAGAAAGAAAGGCAATTTTAACTAAGGCAATCAGGTTATTTAGAAAATATTTGACAGAGAAGTGATATTTCAAATGTTTAGAAAGGTGAAAATCCTGCTATTGGAGAAATATGTAAAGCAAGCAGGGCCATTTTAGGAAGGTTGAGAAGTTCAAAGTCAATAAAGAAAATTACAAAACAGGAAATGAATGAATGAACAGAATATAAAGGACCTTTAAAGACCTCTTAAGCAACTTAGACAACAGGTAGATTGTAGACAACAGGGACATTGTAGACAACTGTAGACAACAGGGAGTCTGAGAACTTTAAACAGAATAAAAAAACAAAGACGTGTTTTATTTATTTATTTATTCATTCATTCATTCATTCATTTATTACATTCTTGTGAAGCAACATATAACAGCTATGTAGAGGATACACTTAAGTGATGAGGTCCAAGTTGCAATATTCCAGGTAAGAAACAAGGCGGCCAGAACTAACACGGAGCTAGAAGAATATAAACGGGAATTGAAATGCAAAGGTATTTATATTGATATGCTGGTATTCCTTTCACAGCTAGCTCAAACAAACAATATCTGATGTGTAGCGTTTGCCAACTCTGTGGTATATAAATGCTCTTACCATGACCAATTTCAAACTGTCAATGTTTTATCACTGAATGCAGAAGTGAGAAGAGATGTACATAGCTCTCCTGAGCTCACACAAACCAACTCCAGAGAACCAATCGACATTTCTTAGTTATAATCAATAAAATGTGTAGGTTGATGGAATATAGTGTAGGATAGAAAATAAATTGTGTATAAATCCTAGATTTCCAGCTTGAGAAATCAAATGTGTTAATATTTAATGGCTTTGCTGTTTCTGAAAGTTATATGAAAGTTACTGCTTTACATTCCACAAATAAATAGGAATAAAGACTGTGATGTATGTTCCTGTCCAAATCTCACATTGAAATGTAATCCCCAATGTTGAAGAAGGTGGGACCTGGTGGAACATGACTGGATCATGGGGGTTGTTTCTCATGAATTGTTTAGCACCGTCCCCTTGATACTGTTCTTGCAATAGCGAATGCATTATCATAAAATCTGGTATTTTAAAAAGTTTGTAGCACCTCCCCACCCCACTCTTTTGCTTCAGTTCCAGCCACATGATGTGTCTGCTCCTGCTTGGTCTTCCACCATTATTGTAAATTTCCTGAGGCCTTCCCAGAAGTTAAAAAGATGCTAGCATTACACTTCCTGTACAGCCTGCAGAGCCATAAGCCAATTACACATCTTTTCTTTACAAATTACCCAGATTCAAGTATTTTTTTATAGCAATGTAAGAAGGGACTAATAAAATGCCAAGACACAAAGGGTGGAAGTTTTAAAAGTCAATTCTTACTTTATTTTGGGTTGCCAAATTTTTATCTAGATGTGTTTTCTTCTAACTCATTTTTTTTATTATATGTTTTTTATAGGAACCATCTAATCAAAACTAAATACATAAATTTACTAATACATAGGTTTTTCTTGAAACAAATCTTTGTATTAAATTTATTAAATACATAGATTTTTCTTGAAAGTAAGGTAGTGCTATTTCCACACTACTTTAAGTTAATAGTGGAAATATAGAGATTACAATTTACTCACCAAAATATACTAGCAATTTGGGATAAGTTTCATAAATATGGACATGGTATAATTATATTAGTTTAATTATTCTGTGCTCCAAGAAGAAAATTAAACATTCTCTAATTTTTCAGTTAACCCATAAGAAATTAGATGTTTATTTCAGTAAGCGTCTTAATACTATTTACATAATTTGTTTAAAACTGGGAAATACTATCATTCTGTTTTGAAGGTTACTAGCAATAACAAATATTTGCTCTAAAAATATTTAAAATACACCACCAAGAAAATTTATTATGACATTTGCAGCACTTACTTTTATTCAGTTAAAGATATCTATGTTACTCTAAAAACTTGTGGTTTTAGTACATTTAATGAGCAATTTTAATCTTTCTCCTGGAAAATATAGCAGTTCAGCAAAATCTATGTTTCCTTGAATGGTTCTTTAATTTGTTTTCTAGTAGATACGTGGGGAAGGACTCAAAGGTCATTAATGCTGGCATTAATATACATTAGTCATTGGAGTAGACCATTTCCCAACCGGGTACCACCACATTTCCAATGGCCACGTAATTAATGACTGTCAAATTGACTCGTGCACATCTTACAAGGCAATACTTTTACTAAGTAAATTGAAACTGCCATTGCAAAAATTGCAGGGCTGAGGGCATAATTAACCATACTGAGGCATACTTGATCTCAGAAGCCCTGGGGATAATCAATAATTAGTTACATCTGAAATGGTTTTGTTACTATAACCATGACACAGTGTTTCCGAATTATTGAAGTTTTGATGATTGTTGCTTATTTAGATCAGAATAGAAAAGCTGTAGCTAACTCAATCTTTATAGCATAATAAATTTTCCAAAGTATCTTGAGATTAAAAACAATCAAAGTAAATGGAGCATCTAGTACTATTTATCTTCCAAAATATTACTGCTTACAAAAACAAAGAAGACCAAACTAACAAACACTCTGTATCCATCATATTTAAAGTCATATAGAAACTACATTTCATTTCATAAAACAAGAGAATAAATTAAAAGATGTGATTGGTTGATAGGTATTCTAAACTGTGGCTTCCTGGACAATTTGTTGTCCAGAATTTATGATCCTCATCACTTCATTAAGAGTAAAAATTCTGAGCACAGAGACTATAATCAGTACAATTCATGTGGTTCAATATTTATGGGACCCATCCATTAGCAAGGTGGGCAAAAGTAATTGAACACTCTGATAGTCTAATAATAATTCCCAAACAGGAATTCTAAATATAGTAAATTCATATAACTCAAAATATATGCCTAGCAAATGCTACATAAATAGGTTTTCAAATATAATTTTCAAGCATCATGACCCCATTTTGCTTTAAAAATAACGAAAATGCTAAATTATGGAAGCTATATTTGGCTTTTAATTCAGGAGATGATACTGAAGCAGCTTTATCTTTCTGCTTTCCAATTGTAAGAGAGTATGTTTTGTCCCTTGTGTTTTAGATGAGATGAAATACTCTTCCAGTGGTATAGTAAGATTTTATCCTAGAATTGAAATAGATATAACAATACAGAAAATTCACACATAATTTTTTCAGTCATGATCACAGACAACTTTATATTAAAGGGTGTAAGCTCACTGCAGTATAATTTGACCAATATATACTAATATTTGTCAGACTTTTAAAAATCAGGACTAAATAGTGCTAGTGCAGAGGCTTTCAAATTGTGCAACATTTCAATTTTTACTGAAATATTAAAATGTGTAATTTATAATGCTACAGTATGATTGCTGAGATATATAATTAAACTAATAGGGAATATGGGAAGAAGGGGAATACATTTTTTTCTGTGTCTCAGAGGACAGTTATATAGCTTGACAAGCTTAAGTCATAATAGTCACAAAAAAATTTTTTGAGAAGTGAATTAAATAACTGAGTTTTGCATTACTACAGACCTTAATTGAAGGGTGTTCCTCTATTAACCTGTCCCATTCACCTGGCTACCTAACGTTCTTATGGTCACAAAGATTCCCAGTCCAACTGGGTTTTTTGGCATGTTTGTTTCTTCACAAACCTAGGAAGAATGCAAAGGATCAGATAGATATTCTCATATAAATCTACAAACTAGACGTTTCTCTCAATCAATGCATGAACAAATAGTGTGAGAAAATTATCTCAGGGCATATCTGAAAGTCAAGAGCAGAGAGAACCTAATATAAAATCTATAAGTAGCTATACATTGTAACGCTTAAGGATTATGTCTCCAGAGTCAGAATCAATGGGTTTGTAATAAAAACTCCACTATTTACTGGTTGTAAGACCCTGAACAACTTATATAACCTTGGTTTTATGATTTGCAAAATATAATCTTGGTTCTATCATTTACAAAAGAGAATTAGTATTAGTACTCCCCTCATATAACTATTATGAGTGTTCCCTAAAAAAATTCACATAAATGTATAAAAGAAAATATGATACTTACTATTCTGATTGTCCTTAAAATTTATCATGTTTAAAAATTAAAAGCAAATAACACTAATAATCAATATTTGCTGAACACTTACTATGTTCTAAAAGCCATATGCATACTAAGTCATTTACTTCTTAAAACTCTTTATGGGGTAAGCACAATTTCATAGAAAAGGAAACAGATGCACAGAGAAATAAAGTAATTAGCTCAAGGTCACATAGATAGCAGACCTGAGAGGATGGTACTAGGACTAGAATATCCTAAGACGTTGACTGATGTAACTTAGCAACATAGAAAACCAGAATGCCTTCTGTGTCTTGTCTATGAAGCCAAAATCTTCAAGCTGCAGAGGTTGGAAGGAATATCTATTGCCTGGGTATTGAAAATGATGCCGTTTCCATAGGAAAGAACTCTTCTGTGTTAGTCAGTTTTGTGTTGTTATAACGCAAAACTGGTAATTTATAACACAGATTAACTAGGTAATTTATAAGAAAAATAAATTTACTTCCTACAATTTTGGAGGCTGGGAAGTCCAATTTCAGGTGCTGACGTCTAGCAAGGGCCTCATGCTTTGTCATCTCATGGTGAAAGATGGAAGGGCAAGAAAGCATTAGAGAGAGCAGGAGGAAGGGGGCCAAACTCCTCCTTTCATCAGAAACCCACTCCTTCAAAAACTAATGCATTCCCACAATAACAGCATTAATACATTCATGCAGACAGAGCCCTCATGCCTTAATCACCTCTATAATGTCCCATCTCTCAACAAGGTTGCATTGGGGATTAAATTTCTAACACATGAAATTCGGAGGACACATTCAAAGCATATCACCCTCATACCTAAAAGAAAACAATAGCACAGAATTATAATATCTGGAAAATTATTTTTTAAAGGGATGATATTTATAAAATTAAATGCTTGTATGCAAAGGAATAATAGAATATAAAGAAAAAATATCTTTTATCAATAGAGAATTGTCAGTTAATATTTGTATAATTTTTTTTTAATGTTTCAAGTGAAAAAAACAACTGCCCAAATTTTGTAAAGAGTTTTACTAGATAAAATGAGATACTTACTATAAAAATGTTCTGGAGACACAAGTTAGTGTATTGACAAATGTAAAATATCATTAATATTAGTCAGTTAGGAAATAATACATATATGTACATAATCCCCAGGTTAACTTGGGAGAATTACTGTAAGAAATTCTCAGGGAGAATACATTCAAAACCTATAATTTTCTAAAGCATATTTCAAATACTCTTCAAGCACCTGTTTCATTTTTTTACTTAATCAAAGCCGCCATCCAAGTGTTATTTGCCCTCCTCAACATAGATGGTTACAGATGGACATCACCTTAGAACTCATGTGGAGATGACCAACAGTCTTCTTGATAGCACTGTTTTGTCATTTGAGATTCACATCTTTGTACCCTATTTTCAATAACTTGTGAATAAACACCACATCAAAGATTTTGATGAGTGATAAAGAAACTTCTACGAGCTTTCTTTTTCTTTTGAACTCACAGCAAAAGCACTGTTGGCTACAACTTTCAAAGTTAACTAAATTTCTAAAGCTGTTTGTATTATATGGAAAATGCAAGAAATACATTTTTTAGATCAAAATGAGGCAAAGGGTATATGAAGACAATACTATGTTGTGTTTAGAATATAGCATTTCTTGAAGATTAGGCTTTGTATTTTAGCACAGTATGTACTTTTCCTTTAAACAATTTCTTTCTGCCACCACTCTTTTTATATTGCAGATTTTGAAAGCTAATTAAAGCCATATTGAATGGTTTGGCGCAAAATTAAACAATGATGACTTTTCAGTGTTTCTGTGTTCAAGGTTTAAAATTTTCCACAAATAAAATACTTTATCTCATAAAAAATACCCTGTTCTAGCCTTTCTTTCTAATGTGGCAGCAATAAACACACTAAGAAAAACACAGAGGAAATAAGATAAAAAATTTAAAATATTTAAAAATAAATTTTCCAATTTTTGTGATTTTCTAAATAAAAAAGAAGTGAATTTTGGCTACACATAAACAGGCAGATTGTGTTTTATCTGCCTTTTGAACTCATTTAGTAAGTTGATATTGTATCAACTTTTTAGGAAAAAAATAGATAAATTTTACATTCTTCAGTTGCAGCAAAGCAGATTAGCAGATTTCCAAATTTCATCGAAAGTAAGTAAAGTTATAAGACAAATGGTTAATATCTACAGGTACAGAATATAAAAATAATAATATCACAGCTAGAAATTGTTATCAGTACCCTAAGTTTAACTGTATAATTTAACTAATTTATTCTTCTGGTTTTGGTTTAAGAAAACAGAGCGTCTCACATGTTGACTCAAAACGTCATGACCATACTTTTCTACCCTGTTTTTTTCCATTTATTCTGGAAATCTCCAAACTTCATTAATTATTGTCCAAGGCACCTTCGTAGTCATTTGAAACTTAAGTCTTCAGTGGTTTAAACCATGTTTTAATTTATCTCTTGCAACTATTTAGCTCAGATAGGATGCAAAGAAAGATGGTCAAGAAGAGGCACATTCTACTTGTCCCTTGGTATATGCAGTAATATACTGGCTCTCCAAATACATCATGGGTGTTGAATCCTGTAAATACTGTATTTTTGATCTGCATTTGGCTAAAAAATACTCCGCAAGTAACTGGACCAGCATCAAGTTGTGCTTGATGTACATTATAACCTGATTGAAAGTGCTAGGTAGGGAGGGCCCACAATACAACATATTTAATTCCAGTTACATGTGCATATATATATATATGTATGCATATAGATGTATACATATATATACACATACACATTAGCCTGTATGTATACGTATATATACATGTACATATGTATATATACGTATACATACGTATACATACAGGCTAACTATATATATATACATATATATATACATATATATACACATATATATATATATACATATATATATATATATACACACATACATCTAGGCTAACTGCACAAGTTGCTGGAATTAAATATGTTGTATTGTGGGGCCCTACCCAGGACTTTGAAGCAGGTTATAACGTACAACAAGTACAACTTCAGATTTATACGTAGCCACCGAAAGTGCTGGGATTACAGGTGTGAGCTACCACACATGTCCCTGGGTTTTTAAAAAGCAAGTAAACTTCTTATTGCTAGAAACTAAATCGTGTTTGTAGCAGTTTTTGTTTCAATAGGTTTTGAGGAACAGGTGGTGTTTGGTTACATGAAGAAGTTATTTAGTGGCAATTTCTGAGATTTTGGTGCACCCATCACCTGAACAGTGTACACTGTACCCAGTGTATAGTCTTTTATCACCCTCATCCCACCCTTTCCCTCAAGTCCCTCAAACCATTGTATCATTCTTAACACCTTTGCATTGTTATAGCTTAGCTCCTGCTTATGAGTGAAAATATACTGTTTAGTTTTCCATTCCTGAGTTACTTCACCTAGAATAATGGTCTCCAATTTTATCCAGGTTGCTAGAAATACCATTATGTAACTCCTTTTCATGGTAGTACCTAACCAAAAAGATGGGAGACCTCTACAAGGAAAACTACAAAGCACTTCTGAAAGAAATAGACAACACAAACGGATGGAAACTCATCTAATGCTCAAGGATAGGTAGAACCAATATTGTGAAAATAAACATACTTCTAAAACAATCTACAAATTCAATGCAATTCCCATCAAAATACACCATCATTCTTCACAGAACTAAAAACAATCCTATAATTCATATGGAAACACAAAAGAACTCACATAGCCAAAGCAAAACTGAGCAAAAAAAAAGCAAATCTAAAGGCATCACATTATCCAACTTCAAATGATACTATAAGGCCATAGTCACCAAAACAACATGGTGCTGAACAAAAATAGGTACATAGACCAATGAAACAGAATAAAGAACCCAGAAATAAAACCAAATACTTACAGCCAACTGATTTTCTACAAAGCAAACCAAAACATAAAAGTGGGGAAAGAACTCTATATTCAGCAAATGGTGCTAGGATAACTGGCAAGAAGAATGAAATCGAGTCTTCATCTTTTACTTTATACAGAAATCAACTCAAGATGTATCAAAGACTTAAATCTAAGGCCTGAAACCATAAAAATTTTAGAAGATAAATTAGAAAAATTTTTCTAGACATTGGATTAGGCAGAGACTTCATGACTAAGAACCCAAAATTAAATGCAAGAAAAACAAAGATAAATAAATGGGACTTAATTAAGCTAAAAAGCTTCTGCACAACAATAGATAAAATCAGCAGAGTAAACAGACAACCCACAGAATAGGAAAAAATCTTTACCTGACAAGAAACTAATATCCAGAATCTACAGGGAACACTTGACAAGGGACGAATATCCAGAATCTACAAGGAACACAAACAAATCACCAAGAAAAAAACAAACAATCTCATCAAAAAGTGAGGGCATGACTAGACAATTCTCAAAAAAAAAAAAAAAAAAAAAAAATAAAAAAATATATATATATATATATATAAAAAAAACAGAAGGAAAATGCTGAACAACTAAAATTATAAAGGAAATGAAAAACAAAACCAAAATGTTATACCCACTTACACAAAAAAAAAATAAAAAAAAAAA
>CAUYLG010069801.1:0-21479 GCA_963573385.1 Cacajao melanocephalus
ACCTGTTGAGGCTGAAGATCACAAATAATAGTGTTAATGTTGTTCAAAATCTCATCGATAAATGGCATCACTTCTCCAACCTGAACCTGAACGAAATGCCTGCGGCACTTTTGGGCTATTTTAATGAAAGTATCACAAGCCATGTCCTGGACTCCATCATGGGTCTCATGCATGAATTCAAACAGCTTGTTAACTACAGTCTTCAAAAATTTCCAGTGAGCTCTCAAAAATCGTGGATATTGACCTACTATGTACATGATATTTGATGCAATAATAGCTTTATTATCTTTGCCTCTTTTCTGTTCACATAATCCTAATAGATCCTGTAAATAAGACAAATTTGTATCATTTACTGTAACAACATATACTTATTTAGCAATTCTAATTCATATCTATCCCTTGCATACCTTTATAACTGTAACAAGAAATCGTTTTTCATCCTCTTCATGCATTGCTCCACTAATGGAGCCTATTGCCCAACACAATGTATTCAAATTTTTCCATGACCACTCTGTACCATTCACTTGATTGTGAAGCTTCTCTGTCATTATTCTTTCTGTATCTACATAATCTAGATGAGTAAGATAAACTACAAAGAAAAACATTGTTTCAAATGCAAAGCATGAGCAAAGAGTTTTATTGATGAATAACAGTATGTTTAGAAAACATTTAGAAACTACGTGTACCACATTTCCTAAAATACAGTTCCACCCCAGAATAGATTTATAAAGGTAAAGATTAACAGTATTCATTAACTCACCTAATGTTTCTCTCATATTCTTATACAAATTTATAGAATCTGTATCCTTCATGAATTCTCTTACAACTTCTCCTTGATCATTCTCTACAACCAATACTTCCTCTGGTTTAGCCATTCGACTAACCATTAATAAACGGACCTATACTCAACAATAAATCAAGAAAAAATTGTTAGATCGTTGAAATCATTTAGTGTAGAAGCTTAGTTAAAAACAAACAAAACCAAACCAAAATAACCAGAGACTAGCCATGTGTAGGGATTCATGCCTACGATCTCAGTAAGTCCGGAGGCTGGGGCACATGGAATTGCTTGTGGCTAGGAATTTGAGACCAGCCTGAGCAAAGTGACGCCCAACCTCTAAAACAATAAAAATACTGGAGCTTAAAGCACAACAGGAAAAACATATAAAGAAAAAGCAAAAAAATTAAAATTAGCTGGGCATGGTGGTGCGTGCCTGCAACAGTAATTACTTGGAAGGCTGATGCAAGAGAATTGCTTCAGCCTAGGAGTTCAAGATTGTAGTGAGCTATGACTGTGCCACTGCACTCCAACCTGAGCCACAGAGCATGACTATGCGTAAAAAAAAAAAAAAAAAAAAAAAAAAAAAATTTAGTGTAATTTAAAAAAAATGGCTTTACAGTTATTTAAGTGTCTTTTAATGTGAATTTGTTTTTAAAAAAACAACTTTCATTACAGGAGCTATCTCTCATTCCCAGTCTCTGGTTCAGTGGATTGGCAGGTCACCAATGAATTTGCCTAACAAAATCACAGGTGATATTGATGCTGACAGAAGGACCACACTCTTGAGAACCAAGGAGGATCTAGACTGAACTCTTTTCATGTTCTAGTTTTTTTCCCCACACTCATGGAGAAGTTGTTGGGTTCTTTTTTTGTAGCTCACTTATTTAGATAGATTAGAAGTATTTGCGTTCAGACCTCAAAACCACAGTAAGCAACAACAGCACTCAACTAACCACTCTGTTACCTTGAATAACATGGGCAAGTACAGCTGTCTCCTGGGAGGAACATCAAAATGTTGACTTCCAGATAGCAACGGAGAGGCAGATGTAGAGAATGGACTCTCTCTGTAGAGTTCAGCAGCCAAATGATTCCAGTATTCAAGACAAATTTTAAAGATTTCAGTTTCTTCTACTTCAGATACCAACAACATATAATGAAGGGCCTACAAAGAAGACCAAACCTATTAAAATAATTCTTAAACATTACCAACTTAAAACTGCTTTTCACTTGTAACATTTAAGGGAAAATAAAAATTCATGTTTTACTCATCACACCTCAAATTTCAGTACTTATCAAATAGACTGTAAACTCTGGAGGAGTAACTCTGCTTCTTCTGACATGCCCTAAAATACTCAAAGTTTTTACCATGTCTCCTAAAGGAGTGCCAACAGGCAAGAGGTATCAACAACCCAAGAGAACAAACAAAATATAGAGTATTCACACAATGAAAATGTTCTTCAGCCACGATAGTCAGGTATTGATACAAGTTACAGCATGGAAGAACATTGAAAACGTGATGCCAAATGAAATAAACCAGATACAAAATGTTACATGTATGATTCCTTTCATATGGTACAACCAGAATGGATACATCTAGAGACAGAACCCAAACTAATGACTGGAAAAGAGAACAAAGAAGGGAGTGACTGTTTTATGAGTAAAGAGTCACCTTTGGGTAATGACAATGTTTTGGATCTAGGTATTAACGGCTGTACAACATTGTATATATATCGAAATTCCACCGAATTTTGTGTGTATATTTATACACATATAATGTGTATGCATATACATGTATACATATACATATATATACACACATACACATATATATTTTTTCTATTATATGTATATTTGTTCTCTTCAGACAAGAGTCTTGTTCTGTCGCCCAGGCTGAAGTGTAGTAACATGATCTTGGCTCAATGCAACCTCCACCTCCTAGGCTCAAGCAATTCTCCTACCTCACCCTCCCAAGCAGCTGGGATTACAGGCACAAGCAACCATGCCCAGCTAATTTTTGTATTTTTTAGTAGAGATGAAGTTTCACCATGTTGGCCGGTATGGTCTGTAACTGCTGACCTCGTGATCCACCCACCTCGGCCATCAAAAGTGCTGGGATTACAGGCGTGAGCTACCGCGCACGGCCAAAAGACACACTTTTAAGAGTTATTAGTAGGTAGAGCAGAATTTTAGGAGCAAATGCTCCACAAAGCTTACCTCCATTAGAGTTTCCCTGAGATTTAATCTTTTTTCTATAAGTTGATCATGCTCTTTAAGAAAGGTGCAAAGAAACAAACTGAGATTTTGAATAAAGTTCTGTTCATCATCTTTTCCATTTGAGTAAGCAAGTCGAATATTGGTATTTAAAGGAAGCATCTGCAAAGTTAAAAAGGGACAATCAGTTTGCATTTTATAAAACGACAAAAGACTCTTTTATTGAGACAGGGTCTCACTCTGTCATCCAACCTGGAGTGCAGTGGTATGATCACAGCTCACTGCAGCCTCCAACTCCTAGGCTCAATCAGTCCTCTCAACTCAGCCCCTCCCAAATAGCTGGGACCACAGGCATGTGCCACCATACCCAGCTAACTTTTAAAATATTTGTAGAGATGGTATCTTGTTATGTTGTCCAGGCTGGTCTCAAACTCCTGACTCAAGCAATCCTCTCACCTTACCCTCCCCCAAAGTGCTGGGATTACAGGTGTGATCTACTGCACCCAGCCAACACTATTATTTTTAAACCCTAAGATCCCAACACTCTTTTGCTAATATTACACCACAAACAGAACTCCTAGGGCCAGTATACCTATTCTTACATTCCTAAGACCTAGATTTTGACTCTTCTCAAATAAACACATTGGAACGAGTAAGGCCCCGATCATTCAAAGCCTTTAAGTTTTTTCTAGTATTGGACTTACCCCTTTTTGTCACTGACAATGAAAATGCAAACATAGTCAACTCATTCATTCAGATCACAAACATACACAATAATCTACTTTTCCTTTTTTTTTGAGACAGAGTTTTGTTCTTGTTGCCAGGCTGGAGTGCAGTGGCATGATCTCAGCTCGCTGCAAACTCCGCCTCCTGGGTTCAAGCAATTATCCTGCCTCAGCCTCCCAAGAAGCTGGGACTACAGGTGTGCGCCAGCACATCCAGCTAATTTTTCTATTTTTAGTAGAGATAGGGTTTCACCATGTTGGCCAGGATGTTCTCGATCTCTTGACCTCGTGATCCGCCCGCCTCAGCCTCCTGAAGTGCTGGGATTAGAGGCGTGGGCCACCTCACCCAGCCTTTTGCTTTTTTTTGGCGAGAAAGTCTCACTCTCTCACCCAGGCTGGAGTGCAGTGGGTGTGACCTCAGCTCACTGCAACCTCCACCTTCCAAGTTCAAGCAATTCTCCTGCCACAGCCTCCCACAGGGACTACACGTGTGTGCCACCACACCCAGCTAATTTTTGTATTTTTAGTAGAGTCAGGGTTTCACCATGTTGGTCAGGCTGGTTTCGAACTGCTGACCTCGTGATCCGCCTGCCTTGGCCTCCCAAAGTGCTGCGATTACAGGCATAAGCCATCGCGCCCGGGCTTTCCTTGTTTTTTTTTTTTTTAAAAAGAGACAGGAACTTGCCCTGTCATCCAGGCTAAAGTGCAGTAGTGTGACCATAGCTCATTTTAACTTTGAACTCATGGGCTCCAGAGATCCTATTGCCTCAGCCTCCAGAGCAGCTGGAACTACAGATATGCAACACCACAGCTGGCTACTTTAAATCTTTTATAGAGATGGTCTGGTTAGGGTGTCCAGGCTGGTCTTGAACTCCTGGCATCAACTGATCCTCCCATCCTGGGTTCCCAAAGTTCTGGGATTCTAGGTGTGAACCACCACCCCTGGCCATGAACACAGTATTACAAATAACCTTCTAGATCATTTAATAGATAGATAACCAATCAAACTACGGCTGGAAAGAATTCCTCCAGACACAATGTTAGGAACAGATCCCAGGTTTCCCACTGTCTGATCAGACCTCTCCCAAAGGACCAAGCTCCTAAACTGTGCAGAAATAAATTACGACAACATACCCCAAACTTGAATTTTAAGAAATTTTTGGAGACATGATAAAAATTTGTAGCTCACTATAAATTTTATGTAATAAATATAAAATAACATTATGGCTAATCTATGACACGCTGTTCTAAAATAGCTCATTTGAAATTTAGTATTTTCTAAGGCACTAAAATTGTTCAATTTTCAAGACAGTATTACATTACCTGCTTTAGTTGCATCATTGTCAGAGTAAATAGCGTTACAAATTGTTCTTCATATTGGCTTACACTCACACCAGCGATCTCAGTGAGGCACTTTAGAGAGACATTTCGAAACATTGGAACATTCAGGAACTATTTAAAAGAGGGGAGGGAACCATAAAATTAATTGGCCTGACACAAACTGTACTTAAAATTCATAATTAAAGGGAAAAACTACTTAACAATTAAACAAAGAAGTAGATGTCAAAAACAGGCCAAGTAAATGCACATATTGTATCTGACAGATATACTGAGAGGAAATTTGATTACCTACCCAATATACATTAAATGCTTTAGGAGCAAACTGTGCTTTCTTTTGATGTGTCCTCAGACATCTAAAATAACAAGGCTCCTTAACAACTTTCCTAGAATCTGTGATTTGACTTTTGGGAATGTTATACTTTCTGTGTAATTACACAGGACCTAAAACTTGTGATTGCTTAGGATTTTGGAAAATGGTTAGTGTATCTAAGAGTAATAAGAAAGTGAGAAAACTGGCTTTTATATTCTATTGTTGAGAAGATGAACAATTATCTAGGGTTGGGAATTCAGTGGGCATTAAAACCTTAAAAATAAACATAGCTAATAACCTGGTAATTATATATAAAAATATTTTTTTTCCTACCCAAATCTCACCTTGAAACATTAAAATAGTTAAAGAAAATAACTGTTTGGACAATTGCATAATATTTTATGTCTAAGAATGTACTCTGTAAGACTGGTGACAATACCAGTATTTTTACATAACTTAATTGAGCAATAAACTGATCATTCAAATACCATAAATCCATTATTATGTTACCAAACTCTAAACTACAAAGTTGAAGAGGTTAAGTTATAATGTTCCAATTAGATACTTAATTTATTCATTACATCAGTCAAGAAAACATCTGAAAATATAATACAACCAATTGCTAACAGTGATTATCTCTGGATGAACCACTGTAGAATTTTTTTTTTTCCCTGAGACAGGGTGTCGCTGTTACCCAGGCTGGAGTGCAGTGGCAAAATCTGGTCTCATGCAGTCTGCTTCCTGGGTTCGAGATTTTCCTGTCACAGCCTCCCAAGAAGCTGGGACTACAGGCATGCACCACCACACCTAAGTGTTTTTTTTTTTTGTCTTTTTTTGGTGAGATGGAGTCTCCCTCTGTTGCCTAGGCTGGAGTGTAGTGATGTGAGTTCGGATCACTGCAACCTCCACTTCCCAGGTTTGAGCAATTCTCCTGCTTCAGCCTCTCAAGTAGCTGGGACTACAGGTGCATGCCACCACGTCTGGCTAATTTTTTATATTTTAGTAGAGATGAGGTTTCACCGTGTTAGCTAGGATGATTTCGATCTCCAACTTTGTGATCTACCTGCCTAGGCCTCGCAAAATGCTGAGATTATAGGCATGAGTGAGCCACTGCGTCCGGCAAGTTTTATATTTTTAGTAGATAGGGGGTTTCACCATGTTTCGCAGGCTAAACCACTGTATAACTTAAAGAACATATAACATGGTATCAGTTTTAAAATTTCAGTTAAAAGATTAACTTCATTTTTCACAAATATTACATGACTTACCTGACTGTAACTTATATGTTCAACTAAAAGATGGCAACACAGGGCTGGACACAGCGGTTCATGCCTGTAATCCCAACACTTTGGGAGGCCAAGACAGGCAGATCACCTGTGGTCTGGAGTTTGAGACCAGCCTGGCCTACATGGTGAAACCCCATCTCTACTAAAAATACACATAATGACAGGCGGTCACCTCTAATCCCAGCTACTTGGGAGGCTGACGCAGGAGAATCGCTGGAAACTGGGGGGGTAGAGGTTTCAGTGAGCCTAGATTGCGCCACCGTACTCTAGCCTAGGTGATACAATGAGATTCCATCTCAAAAAAAAAAAAAAAAAAGGCAATATAATCAAATCAATTATTTGTTATAAATGAATTCATAAAATTACATGGTACAAGTGGCATGACTCATACAAGAATCAGATTTGAGACTCACTTCAAATAATTTACTAGGTGTAAATATGAAAAATTTCTTCTGAGCAGTTTCCTCATGTAAGAAACAAGGTTGAATATGGTTTTGAATGCAGAGATGAGAGCTTTACACATGAAAAGAATATATGTGGCTATCCAGTGACAAATAACTGAAATGTATTCACTGTACCTTATAAATTAATGTGCTGATTAATTTGGTCTCAAAAATATATCCCAGTGGAATCCAGTTCAGGAATCTGAGCAATGTTTCCAAGGTTGCATGTACAAGTGGAGCATTTTGAGAATTTTCCTACAACAAAACATACTTGTAAATAATTGCTTTCATATTATTGTTATTTTAAAAAATGAAATTAAAAACACTTACCATTACAAACTGACACAGTTGAAATATCTGTGAGAATTCATTGCACATGCTAAAAAATACATATATATCAGTTTTAGAAGACACAGAAATAAACAGTTATGTACAATACTAATAAAAATGATTAAGACCCAGTACAGTAGCTCATGCCTGTAATCCCAGAATTTTAGAAGACAATGGCAGGGGAATTGCTTGAGCCCAGGAGATCGAAACCAGCCTGGGCAACCTAGCGAGACCCCCATCTCTGAAGGGAAAAAAAAAAAAAGATTAAAATTTCGACCATCTGGTAATTGAAGATGTGACTATGTTCTATTTATCTGCTCTCTCTCAGCAGAATTACATCTTCTATTTAAACACTGAGCCACTGCACTCCAGCCCAGGCAACAGAGTGAGATTTGTCTCATAAAGTAACTAATTTGAATTTCTGGACACGAAATCATTTGCTTAGAACCTATTAATTAGTTATCATACAAATCAAATCCTGAAGTGTATCTTGAACAATTCACTTTTCAACCTCCAGAGGTAGTTACTAGGCCCAGTCTAGGACTATTTCTTAATTTGTAGTTGAAAACCACTATAAACAATTGAACTTATTACTGATCACAGTTCCTTAAAATACCTACAGTATATATCCAAATTGCTTGAAATTGTTTGAGAAATTACTTTAAAATTCTAAAACATAATTATTACTTGCCTGTCTTTTAAATGCTTAGATTTGACTTGGGTTATCTGTCCACTAGAAAAATCAAATACTTCTTCGCTCAAGAGTTTAAGAATCACCATATTATTTTGACAGAGACTTTCGCTGGTCCTACTTGCTCCAACAATATCGCTAATGAAAGTTGGCCAATGTTTCGGCCATTCTTGTTTCAGTATCTAAAATAAGACATGAAATGTTAATCGCACTTCCTTTATCAAATGCAAATAAAATAACCTTCAAAGAAATTGTTTAAGGGATAAAAGCAGCAGTAAGGACCAACCACTTTTCATTTTCTCCTCCTTTATTAAAAGAAATGTGCCCCCCTCTTCACCATAATGGGTAGAAAATAAAACAACGATAAAGTCTTTTATTGTAATCACCCCAAAACCCTTCTCAATTATCCTAATGAAAGGTCCAATCGGTCTAATGGGTCTGTGTATTAGTATCTGCTTGACAGATATGTAGAAATTATCCTAGGAGGCCGGATGGGGTCACTCACACCTGTAATCCCAGCACTTTTGTGGGAGGCCACGGCAGGCAGATCACTTGATGGCAGGCGGCTCACTTGACGCCAGAGTTCAAGAACAGCCTGGCCAACGTGGTGAAACCCTGTCTCTACAATAAATATAAAACTTAGCTGGGCATAGTGGTGCAGGCCTGTAGTCCCCAGCTACTCTGGGGGCTAAGGCAGGAGAATCGCTTGAACCCGTAAGGCAGAGGTTGCAGTGAGATGAGACCTCGCCATTGCACTCCACCTTGGGCGACAGAGCGAGACTCAGTTTCAAAAAAAGAAATCATCCTAGGAGACTCAAGAATTTAACTAACTATAGATGATAAAAATCGATTGGTTGGCTGGGCACGGTGGCTGACGCATGTAATCCCAGCATTTTGGGAAGGCGAGGCGGGCGGATCACAAGGTCAGGAGATCGAGACCATTCTAGCTAACACGTTGAAACTAGTTCTCTACTAAAACCACAAAAAATTAGCCAGGTGTGGTGGCACGCACCTGTAGTCCCAGCTACTTGGGAGACTGAGGCAGGAGAATTGCTTAAACCTGAGAGGTAAAGGATGCAGTGAGCCAAGATCGCACCACCGCACTCCAGCCTGGGCGACACAGCGAGATTCTGCCTCAAAAAAAAGTGACTAATTAAGACAGCCTACTACTACTGGATGAAATTTAAGCCTGGAAATGTAGCAGGGTTTGGACATATGAATTTAGAAGAAAGGAGGCACCACAATCAGGGCCTGAACAATCTTTTACCAAAAGCCTCATGAACTGCATTATATTTGTATGCAAGTCTGGACTATTGATGGCACATACTAGGGATTTCCCAGATTCTAAAATTACAGTACATGTTAACCTTCTTTATATTCTCTCCTCCCTCTCCCCATTCAGAGAAGGACTAACAGAAAAGTCTAAAGTAAAAAATTTATGACATTAGTATAGGAAACAGATACAGATAAAAATTACACATTTGGTCAACACAGTTTAATGACTAAGCATGGAAATCAATTAGAAGGTCAAAAAAAACTAAAGGATTGAGAGAGATAACATGCAAAGGGAACAGGCACAGGCATATTAGAAAATTTAAAATCAATCTGGCTGGGAGCAGTGGCTCATGCCCGTAATCCCAGAACTCTGGGAGGCCAAGCTGGGTGGTTACCTGAGGTCAACAGTTTGAGATCAGCCTGGCCAACATGGTAAAAAGCCTGTCTCTACTAAAACTACAAAAAAATTAGCCAGACGTGGTAGCAGACACCTGTAATTCTAGCTACTCAGGAGGCAGAGGCAGGATAATTGCTTGAACCCAGGAGGCGGAGGTTGCAGTGAGCTGAAATGGTGCCACCACACTCCAGCCTCGGCAACAGAGTGAGACTCTGTCTCAAAAAAAAAAAAAAAAAAAAAAAATCCAACATACAGTCCAATCCATACTGCAGCCATATAAATGATAGCTTTAACATTATTTGATGTTTCCTGCCACAGCAAATTAACATTCAGGTACTAGACAGTAGGGTACCTATTATTGTTAGAATACTATCATTACTTCTGTAAAATATTAATATACTTTATTTCCTAAGTAGGTCAAACATTTTATTCAAAGAAGCAGCATATTTCTTCTTAGAAAGTAAAGCTTACCTGAACAAGGATCATATTTAATTTTCCGATATACACCTTTTCTTTCTAAGGAAAGATAAAAGATTAAATGAGAGCCTGAGGTAAATATAGTAAGTAAGAATACAAGCATAGACAATCCTCCTAAGAAACAAATGATTACAGCTCTACTTCAAATGATTGATTGCGCTTATGTGGGACTATGTGTCTTAACAAATTAGGTTGTAGTCAAACACTCAATAACTAAATGATTTTATGCTTTCCTAATAATCTCCAAAATAAACTCTTACCTCTACACAAGTTGGGTCAGATGATGTCTTGATAATGAGGCCAACAACGTATTTTTTTATTCCTATTAAAAAAAATTGCACATATAAAACAAATTGTTGTCTCTTTTGTAGCAAGCTAATACATTTTGAGAACTGTATTTGTAATTAATGTGGGAGTGGAAGGACTAAGTAAAATCAGATAATATACTCTCATCCCATCACCAATATCGGCATTTAAAAAAAAATTCTGGCACAGTGCCTCACACTTGTAATCCCAGCAATCCTATGGGAGGCCGAGAGGCGTGAATCACCTCAGGTCAGGAGTTCGAGACCACCCTGACCAACATGATGAAACCTTGTCTTTATTAAAAATACAAAAATTAATTGGGTATGGTGGTAGGCGCCTGTAATCCCAGCTACTCAGGAAGCTGAGGCAGGAGAATCGCTTGAACCCGGGAGGCAGAGGTTGCAGCGAGCAGAGATCGGGCCATTGCACACCAGCCTGGGTGACAGAGCGAGACTCTGTCTCAAAACAAAAAACAAAAAACATTCCAATGAGTTTAATGTGCTAATACTTTTTTTTTTTTTAATAAGATGGGGTTTCACCATGATGGCCAGGCTGGTCTTGAACTTCTGACCTCAGGTGATCCACCCACCACGGCCTCCAAAAGTGCTAGGATTACAGGTGTGAGCCACTGCGCCCGGCCGCTATTGATACTTTTAAAGATGGGATCTGCATTGTTGCCTGGGTTGGTCTTAAATTAGTAAGCTCAAGTGATCCTCCTGCGTAGGTCTCCCGAAGTGCTGGAATTACAGGAATAAGCCAACGCACCCAGCCTGTAACAAACTGCTATTCCAGTTTCTCTCATCGTAATCTGGGTTTCACCTGTTTCTTTGCTTTTCTTTTTTGAGAAAGAGCCCTGCTATGTCACCCACACTGGAGTGCAGCGGCATCATCTTGGCTCACTGTAACCTCTGCCTCCCAGATTTAAGTGATTCTCCTGCCTCAGCCTCCCAAGTACCTAAGATTACAGGCGAGTACCACCACACCTGGCTAACTTTTGTATTTTTAGTGAAGACAAGGTTTCACCATTTTGTCCAGGCTGGTCTCGAACTCCTGACCTCAAATGATTCACCCGCCTCAGCCTCCCCAAGTGCTCGATTTGTAACCCACTGTACCCAGCCTTTTCTTTCTTCTTTTAGAGACAGAGTCTTACTCTGTTGCCAATGCTGGAGTGCAGAGTTACAATCTCAGCTCACTGCAACCTCCACCTCCCAGGTTCAAGCGATTCTCCTGCCTCAGCATCCCGAGCAGCTGGGATCCAGGTGCATACCACCACACCTTGGCTAATTTTTGTAGAAACCAGTTTTCACCATGTTGGCCAGGCTGGTCTGAAACTCCTGACCTCAAGTAATCCGCCTGCCTTGGCCTCCCAAAATGCTGGGAGATTACAGGCATGACCCACCACGCCTGGCCATAAAACTTTTAACCCATGAAAACTTTTAACCCATAAAAATTTACTGATGGCTTGGGCACAGTGGCTTACTCCTGTAATCCCAGCACGTTGGGAGGATGAGGTGGGCAGATCGCTTGAGGCCTAGAGCTGAAGGCTTCAGTGAGCTGAGACTGTGCCGCTACACTCCAGCCTGGGCAACATAGTGAGACCACGTTTCAAAAATGAATTAACATACATGTTATTGTTTTCCACTACATATTAATTGCAACATTAAGCTCATAAAAAAATACATTAACTTCTCCACACACACAACATTAAATAAAAGAGGGAGGAGGTTTAGGGAAACATTTCTTTACTTAAGGATCTCTTCATAGTAAAACCTACTCTTTAAATAATTAAGATATGATATATCCTGGATTTTAATTTGTTTCATGCAAAATTTGCTGAGCATCTACTATAGGTTTCATTCTCCAAGATCACAGGATTCAATAATGTTGCAAAATTTTCAATTCTTAGAACATTTTTAAAAGAAGTGTGGTGCAGGCTGGGCGTGGTGGCTCATGCCTGTAACCCCAGCACTTTGGGAGGCCGAGGCTGGAGGATCACGAGGTCAGCAGAATATGGTGAAACCCCATCTCTACTAAAAACACAAAAATTAGCCCGGCATGGTGGCAGGAGCCTGTAGTCCCAGCTACTCGGGACTATGGTAATGGAAATCTAAGGCAGGAGAACTGCTTGAACCTGGGAGGTAGAGTTTGCAGTGAACCGAGATTGTGCCACTGCACTCCAGCCTGGACAACAGAGCGAGACTCTAACTTAAAAAAAAAAAAAAAAAAAAGTGTGATGCACCTATAGTAAAACACCAAAAGGATATGAAGTAGCAACTCTAACTGAACAAATTACTCTTTCCTACTACGTAAAATTAACAATTAATACTCTCACATCTGTTTAATTTAGGCTTTGTCACCAAATCAGTTACATTATGACTTCTCATTTTCATAGCTTTCAGAATTTTGGAAAAGCAGGTAAGTGCCATAGAGCTGTATGTTCCAAGCCTCTTCTTGCACTTATAGAAAGAACTGACTGAAATTTTCGCTGAGAAGGAAAATAAAAAATTTAGCCATTAGAATTAGCAGTAAACATAGCCAACTTACGGCAGCAGAATGCTTATAAGATTGAATAACAATGAGCTAATGTATTAAATTCACCTTTTTTTTTTTTTTTTTTAAAAGAGATGAGGTCTCACTATGTTGCCCAGGCTGGAGTGCAGTGGCTATTCAGGCGCGATCCCACTACTGATCAGCGCAGGAGTTTTGACCTGCTCTGTTTCCAAACTGGGCCGGTTGGTTCACCCCTCCTTAGGCAACCTGGTGATCACCGCTCCCAGGAGGTCACCATATTGATGCCGAACTGAGTGCGGACACCCGATCGGCATAGCGCACTACAGCCCAGAACTCCTGGACTTAAGCGATCCTCCAGTCTCAACCTCCTGAGTAGCTGGGACTACAGGCATGCGCCACTGTGGCCGGCTAAATTCACTTTTAAACTATGGTTCTTCACTGGCAATTAATAATTTTTATTAACGATGACAAAACTAGCCATTTCCCACAATACCCAAAATAAAAAATTTCTAAAACAGTAATTATGAAGACTTTCCTAATAACGAAAAAATATTACTAATGCAGCAAAGCAACAGAATACATGTAATGGAAATCTAATGGTGTTAAGTGTCAATATGCATAGTAACATTTATGCTACAAATACATAAAATGAATGGGGAAGTGGAAAATATCTTATTTACACTTTGTTTCAGAGACAGGCTCTGTTGCCCAGGCGAATGCAGCAGTCCCACCATATCTCACCACAGCCTTCAATTCCTGGACTCAAGTGATCCTCCTGCCTCAGCCAGCTGCATAGTAGGGCTACAGGTGCTTAGCACTATGCCTGGCTAATTTTTTCTGGTCTCACTATTGCTGGGGCTGGCCTTGAACTCAAGATCTCAAGCAATCCTCCTGTCTTGGCCTCCCAAAATGTTGGAATTACAGGCCTGACCCACCATGCCCAGACTAATATAATTTTTAAAAACAAAAAGTAGGAAATCAATTCTCTTTTTAAATGAGAACTGAATTATAAAAATTTGGGCAATCTGGCCAGGGGTGATGGCTCACACCTATCATCACAGTACTTTGGGAGGTCGAGACTGGCGAATCACCTGAGGTCGGGAGTGTGAGACCAGCCTGACTAACATGGAGAAAGCCTGTCTATACTAAAAATACAAAATCAGCCGTGCGTGGTGGTGCATGCCTGTAATCCCAGCTACTCAGGAGGCCAAGGCAGGAGAATCACTTGAACCTGGGAGGCGGAGGTTGTGGTGAGCTGAGATTGCACCATTGCACTCCAGCCTGGGAACAAGAGCAAAACTGTCTCAAAACAACAACAACAAAACAAAAAAACAAGAATTTGAGTAACTATGCAACATTCTCTCTCTCTTTTTTTTTTTTCCTTTTTGAGACAGTGTTTCCCTCTGTCAACGAGGCTGGAATGCAGTGACATGATCTTGGCACACTGACATGGCCAGCCTCCTAGGTTCAAGATTTTCTCCTGCCTCAGCCTCCTGAGTACCTGAGACAACGAGTGTGTGCTATGACGTCTGGCTACTTTTTTTTTTTTTTTTTTTGAGACAGAGCCTCACTCTGTCCCCCAGACTGCAGTGCAGTGAGTGGCGCAATCTCAGCTCACTGCAACCTCTGCCTCCAGGATTTAGGCGATTTTCCTGCCTCGGCCTTCCCAAGTGCTGGGAATACAGGGGTGAAGCCACCGTGCCTGGCTGTTTCTGTATTTTTTTGTAGAGATGGGGTTTCATCATCTTGGCCAGGCTGGTCTCAAATTCCTGATTCCAGGTGATTCGCCCACCTTGGAATTCCAAAGTGCTGGGATTATAGGTGTAAGCCACCTCATCTGACCGATTTCTCACTCTTACAGTAATATTTTACTTCAAACTACTTTCCATATGTCCTTAATGCTCACTACATGTAATAAATAATTCTGATAGTACTGACCCTTTTGTTCCTTAAAGATTATTATCAATAAAACCAGGTACAGTGGCCCTAGAAACTCTGATTGCCTACTACAAGGATTATTTGATCAAGTACCATTGTTCATACCCCAAATCCCTTCCTCAAGGCTTGTCTAAAATTAAAAAAAAAAAAAAAAAAAAAAAAAGGGGGGCAGCTCAATTAAGAATAGCATTCCAGCCAGGGGTGGTTCATGCCTGTAATCCCAATATTTTGGGAGCCTGAGGCAGGCAGAACATCTGAAGTCAAGAGTTCCAGACCAGCCTGGCCAACATGGTGAAACTCTGTCTCCACTACAAAAATACAACAAAATTAGCTGGGCATGGTGATGGGTGCCTGTAATCTCAGCTACTCAGGAGGCTGACGCACAAGATCATTTGAACCCAGGAAGTAGACTTTGCAGTGAGCTGAGATCATGCCACTGCACTCCAGCCTGGGTGACAGAGTGACACTCCATCTCAAAAACAAAACACAACAAAAATTCTAATTGTGAACTGCACTTAAAAATAAATTAGCAATGATCCCTACTAATAGCTAAGAAAAAAATTATAAAAAAATAAATTAGCAATGATATAATACATATCTAGGTAGAAGACTGAAATGTTTCTAACTAGCACAAACAGCTCAGCTTGAGATTTGACAGAGAATGATCCATTACTGGTCTGACTTTCTGTGCTAAATAAATTAGCGCACCTAAGTTGCAAAATAGACATTTACATAATACATTTTAATTTCTTAAAATGAGCTTTCTAAGCTCTTCCTTAAAAAGCTTGATATAAAAGTTGAAGAAGGCTGGGCACAGTGGTTCACACCTGTAATCAATCCCAACACTCCGAGGCGGGTAGACTACCTGAGGTCAAGAGTTCAAGACCAGCCTGGCCAACATGGTAAAACCTCGTCTCTAGTAAAAGTACAAAAAAATTAGCTGGGCGTGGTGGCATGCGCCTGTAGTCCCAACTACTCGGGGAGGCTGAGGCAGGAGAATCACTTGAACCCAGGAAGCAGAGGTTGTAGTGAGCCAACATCGAGCCACTGCACTCCAGTCTGTGCAACAGGAGACTCTGTCTCAAAAAAAAAAAAAAAAAAAAAGGAAAAGATGAAGAAACCTTGATCTAAAAATAAAAAACAGGTCAGGCACCATGGCTCACACCTGTAATTCTAGAGGTTTGGAAGGCTGAGGTGAGAGGATGGTTTGAAGAAACAAGTTTGAGACCAGCTTCGGCAACACAGCAAGGCCCCATTTCCACAAAAATGAAAAAGTTAGTTGGGCGCAGTAATTCCTCCCTATACTCCTAGCTACTTGGGCTGTGCCAGAAGAATTCTACCCTTCACCCAGGAGATCGAGGTTACAATCAGCTACGATAGTGCCACTGCACTCCAGCATGGGCAACAGAGTGGGTGTCTGTCTCTTTAAAAAGAACAAGGTAACTCAAGATGGATTAAAGATAAATAAACAAACACAGCTAGGTGCAGTAGCTCACACCTGCTATCCTAGCACTTTGGGAGGCCAAGGTGGGCAGATCACCTGAGGCCAGGAGTTCAAGACCAGCCTAGCCATCATGGCAAAACCCCGTCTCTACTAAAAATTCAAAATTAGCTAGGCATAGTGGCTCACACCTGCAGTCCCAGCTACTCGAGAGGCTGAGGCAGAATTGCTTAAACTTGGGAGGCAGAGGTTGCAGTGAGCCGAGATCATGCCACTGCACTCCACCCTGGGTAACAGAACGAGACTCCATATCAAAAATAATTAAATAAAACATTTCAAAGAAAGGTTCTGATTGAGTTGTGTGTCTTTGATAAATGCAGTAAATTACCTTCCTGAGGTTGCCATCAGGATCTTCAATGGATTCAGATACTGACTTAGTATTCTTACAATCATAGTGTCCCAAGACCTTATTTTTCTCAAAATATTATATAAAAATTCACACTCAAAGTTGCTAGGTCAGGCTGGGCATGGTGGCTGACACCTGTAATCCCAGCACTTTGGGAGGCCGAGGCAAGTGGATTACCTGAGGCTGAATTCAAGACCAGCCTGGTCAACATAGTGAAACTCCGTCTCTACAAAAAAAATTAGCTGGGTATGGGGCTCTGTCCCCGTATTCCCAGCTACTAGGGAGACTGACGCAGGAGAATTGCTTGAACCCGGGAGGCAGAGGTTACAGTGAGACAAGATTGGACCACTGCAAGAGGCTCTGTCTCAAAAAAAAAAAAAAAAAAAAAAGAAACAAAAAACAAAAAAAAACCAAAATACAAGATAGGTCACACGCTCTAAATCCTTCTTGTAAAGTTTTTTTGAGGCCATATAAAATGTTTTCAAAATATAATACACACCTGTAGAAATGCCTAACCACTCACTGAAAGGCAGCTTATGACATGTAAAAGTTCCAAATCCAAGAGGCAATGCATACATCTTTAATATTCCAGCTCTATTTTCTCAATATAAATGTTTTTAATGGTCCCATTTCAAATAAAAACACACCAATGCAAATGGTCAATATAAACTTGCAACTGCAGAATATCAACTTCAGCAAGCTAAAAAGATGGTATCTAAATAAACCCTATGCTAACTTAGAAGGTACATACCATCTGGCATGTTCTTTACACAGCAATAATAATCTTATCCCTCAGAAACACCTTGTAAACACTGGATACTCAATGATAGGGTAAAAACCATGCATTATTGAACTTGATTTTTGTATGAACAGAATTCACTAAAACTCTTTAAAATATTGAGAACAAATTGATTCAAATGCTGTCATATTCCCATGGAAGCAAAACTCAACCTTCAAGTCATATAGTTGTACATCAGCATCTTACATAGTCAGTGATAGTCATACAGTAAACGTTTTCGACCAAATAAGGACCTGACTTATTAAAAGAAAGATGCATTCCTAGACAAATTCTTAGAATGTGGGAGTCCATGTTACACATTCCAGTTCCTCTCCTTCCCAGCAGCTAATTTTAATGTACCGTTTAAGTACCCCAAATCTGAAATCTGAAATACTCCAAAATCTGCAAGTTCTAAAGCACCCACATGACACTTAAAGGAAATGGTCACTAGAGCATTCCAGATTTGGGACGCTTAACCAGTGAACATAATGCAAACATTCCAAAATCTGAAAAAGTCCGAAATCTGGAACACTTCTCATCCCGAGCATTTCCATTAAGAGACACTCAACCTGCACCACAGAAAATGGTTTAAGGCTTTCAACACACTACTAAAAACGTACATTACAAACAAACAAAAAAAAAGTTCAATCCAGTTTTGAACCAATCTTAAACATTTGTTCTACAAGCTAAAAAATGTAAATTCGGTACATTTCTACATCAATGCCATATATGACTGAAATGTTTATTACAAATACCAGCTCATCAAAACATCAAAATTGGCCAGATATGGTGGCTTACACCTGTAATCCTAGCACTGTGGGAGGCTGAGGTGGGTGGATTGCTTGAGGCCAGGAATTTTAGACCAGCCTGGCCCACAGGGTGAAACCTGTTTCTACCGAAATACAAAGTAATAGCCACACATGGTGGTGCACACCTGTAGTCCCAGCTACTCAGGAGGCTGAGGTATGAGAATTGCTTCAACCCAGGAGGCAAAAGGTTGCAGTGAGCCAAGATCATTACCACTGAACTCTAGCAGCCTGGGCAACAATGGGAGACTGTCTCAAAAAAAAAAAAAACCACCAAAATTGATCTTTGGAAAGATGGTCAATAAAGTATAGTGATCTGTTCTCTTTACTTACACAGAGTAAGGAGGACATTGTTACTACTGTTCTCTCAATGAAATATTAACAGTTCTGAGAACAATGGCATGGAAGACAAATAGCTAACAATAATTCCAGTAATTCTAAAGCGTGAGTTCTTAACTTAGGGCTCTCATAGATAGTCTAGAATTAAACCTACTTTGATAATCTTAACAGAAATGGATCTATACAAACATTCACCATTCTTGTATGGATGTGTATGGCCTCAAACATACTGAACAAAAAATCTAAAGATTAAAATTTTATAATTTACAGGAGCTTCACTCATGATAGTCAAAAGATGAAAGCAGGTCAGGCATAGGAGCTCGCCACTGTAATCTAAAACACTTTGGGAGGCTGAGGCAGAAGGATCACTTGAGCCCAGGAGTTCAAGATCAGCCTAGGCAACATAGTGAGATCCTACCTCTACAAAAAATAAAAAAGTGAGCCAGGTATGATGGTGCACGCATGTAGCCCCAGTTATGCAGGAGATGAGGCAGGAGGATTGCTTGAGCACCAGAAGTTGAGGCTAGAGTAAACCATAATCCCGCTACTGCACTCCAGCTTGGGCGACAGAGTGGGACTCTATCTCAAAAAAAACACAAAAAACAAAAAAACGAAAAAGTGAAAAGCCCCCAACATCTATCAGTAGATGAATATACAAACAAAATGTTATATACATGTATACAGGTACAATGGAATATTATCTGGCTTAATGCGGAATGAAATTCTGGTACATGCCGTAACAAATATGAATCTTGAAAACAGGCTATATATTTTTAGAATGTGAAAAAGACGAAATACTGCTTGGTGTTTTTCTTTTTCTTCTTTTTTTTTTTTGAGACAGACTTTCACTCTTGTTGCCCAGGATGGGGTGCAATGGCGCAATTTCGGCTCACTGAAACCTCTGCCTCCCAGGTTCAAGCAATTCTCCCTGCCTCAATCTCTCAAGCAGCTGCGAGATTGAGGCAGGAGAATTTGACCTAGGGGCCACCACACTTTTCTCTGATGGAGAAAAATAATCTCTCCAATAAATGTTGCTGGAACAACCAGATAACATGTACAAAAATAAACCTTGAGAGACCGTGGGGAGAAGAACGCTTGGGCCCAAGAGTTCTAGGCTGCACTGAGCCATGACTGTGACACCGCACTCCAGCTTGGCAAAACAGTGAAACCCTGTCACTATGAAAAATTTTAAACAAATTAGCTGGCTGTAGGGGTGCATATCTGCAGTCCCAACTACTAGGGAGGCTGAGTTAGAAGGATCATTTGAAACTGGCAGGTCAAGGCTGCAGTGAGCTGTGATTATACCATTGCACCTCAGTCGCAGAGACCAAACGAGATCTCTTAAAAACAAATAGGCCAGGTACCGTGGCCCCTATCTGTAATCACAGCTCTTTGGGAGGCCAAGACATATGGATCACGAGGTCAAGAGTTCAAGATCGGCCTGGCCAATATGGTGACACGCTGTCTCTACTACATACAAAAATTAGCTGGGCATGGTGGCAGGAACCTGTAGTCCCAGCTACTCAGGAGGCTGAGGCAGAAGAATCACTTGAACCCAGGAGTCAGAGGCAACAGTGAGCCTAGATCATGCCATTTCACTCCAGCCTGGCGACAGAGCAAGACTCCGCCTCAAAAAAATAAATAAACCTTGACCCTTATCTCACATCATATACAAAAATTGAAATGGATCACAGGATGCTTTTTTCAGACAGGATCTCTGTCGCCCAGGCTGGAGCACAATGGCATGATCTTGGCTCACTTCATCCTCCCACTCCTGAACTCAAGCACTCCTTCCACCTTAGCTTCCCAGTAGTTGGGACTACAGGTGCATGCCACCATGCCTGGCTAATTTTTTCTGTATTGTTTATTGAGATCAGGTTTTGCACTGGCTGGTCAAGAGACTTGCCGACCTTGGCCTCCCATTGTTGGGATTATAGGTGTGAGCCACTGTACTCAGCCAAATCACAGATTTCAACACAAGAGCTAAAAGTATAAAGCCTCTGTAAGAAAATTTAGAGAATATCTTTGTTTTTTTTTTGGAGACAGAGTCTTGCTCTGTCGTCCAGGCTGGAGTGCAGTGGTATGATCTCAGCTTACTACAGTCTCCACCTCCCCAGTTCAAGCAATTCACCACCACACCTGGTTAGCTTTTTTATCTTTAGTAGAGATGGGTTTTCACTCTGTTGACCAGGCTGGTCTTAAACTGCTGACTTCAAGAGATCCACCTGCCTCAGCCTCCCAAATTGCTGGAATTACAGGTGTGAGCCACTGCGCCTGGCCAAAAACTTACAGAAAATTTTAATTCACCTTTGCATGACAAAAATTTCTTGAATATAACACACAAAGCATGAACTATACAAAGAAAAAAAATCAACATTGATCAAAATTTGAAATTTCTGCTCTTCAAAAGACACCATTACAAAATTAGGAAGCCACAGACAGAAAACACTTGCAAAACATACAGTTAACAAAATACTCCTGACTACAAAGAGTCCTTAGATCTCAGTAAGGAAATAGCCCAACTGGGCATGGTGGCTCACACCTGTAATTCCAGCACTTTGGGAGGCCGAGGCGGGCGGATCACGAGGTCAAGAGATCGACACCATCCTGACCAACATGGTGAAACCCCATCTCTACTAAAAATACAAAAATTAGCTGGGCGTGGTGGTGTGCACCTGTAGTCCCAG
>CAUYLG010069802.1:0-25932 GCA_963573385.1 Cacajao melanocephalus
AGATCAAGCAAGAATAGCAAGAAGAGCTTCTGAATTGGAAAAGTATATGATGATACAAATATAAATACTTCCGTAACAAAAAATATCCTACATATTAGATGGATGGATATATAGGTAGGTATGTAGGTAGGTAGGTAGGTAAGTCAGTTGGTAGGTAGGTGGGTAGATAGTACACGCACCTTCCTTTAGTGTTCAATTTTTTCCAAATACCTCAAACTTGATACTAAGAATAGTATAACCACCAGCGTCAACTGTCCTAACTTTGTCTTAGTTAATTAGAGATAACTGATGTAGAAAATGTCTTGGAAGGGAATAGATTGAATAACGTTGAGTTAAAGAAATGCTACTATTAATTTTAAACTTTTATTACTCTGAAGAAGTACAACAACTCTAGAATATAGGCAATAACTAAGTATACTTATTTGGTGGAGGAGTGTAGATTCTGAAATGATTTTAAGTCTTGGACGTGAATCAAGATGGTATGACATGAATCAGCAAATGGAATTCAAAAATAAACAGAGAAGGAAGCCAAGTGAGAAAATATGAATCACTAAACTAAGACTCTCAAAACATAAATAATCTATACATTCTCTCTAGTCTCTTCATCATGGTGATTGGCAGGACAAAGTAAATTTAATTAGCTATGAGAATAGTATTATATTTCAATCCAAGGTCAAGGCATTTCTGATTAAGTGGCATAGATGGATGATCATTGATAACTCTCAGTACAATATATATTTCCAATAGTTTTAACTTTTCCTCAATCCAAATAATGAATATAGCTGACAAACAGTAGTTTTCTATCAATAAATGGGGACAGTACCAGAACTTACCTTAGTTTCCTGTGAGAATTAAATAAGTTAATACACATCCAACACTTAGGTGAGTCCACAATATATTAAGACCCAGGCTGGGCGCAGTAGCTCATTCCTGTAATCCCAGCACTTTGGGAGGCCAAGGCCAGTGGATCACTTGAGGCCAGAAGTTTGAGACCAGCTTAGTCAACATGGAGAAATCTTGTCTCTACTAAAAATACAAAAATTAGCTGGGCGTGGGGGTGGACACCTGTAGTCCTAGCTATTCAGGAGACCGAGGCGGAAGAATTGCTTGAACGTGGGCAGAAATCAGACCACTGCACTCCAGCCTGGGTGACAGAGTGAGACTCTGTCACAAAGAAAGAAAGAGAGAAAGAGAGAAAGAGAGAGAGAGAGAGGGAGGGAGGGAGGGAGAGAGGGAAGGAAAGACCTAATACATGGTAGCAGCAACTACTGCTAATAATGACTGACATTCAAATTTCCCTATATTGAAATCCTGGAACCACCATTTAAAAACCATTTTACACTAAAATAAGTTGCTTATCTTTTCTAAAGGTCAGTTTTCTCAATGTATAGTGAACATAATAATACTATTATTTAAAACTTGGAAATAAGGCAAAAAGATGACTTTGTGTCATTTTACTGTCATTTTGAAACAATAACAGGTCACAAAGCAACAATTATGATGGGGATTTTACTCCTGTTTTACACTGTATTTATTATTTATTATTTATTTGGTTCCAGACTCCATGGAATTTCATGCTAACTTGTAGATTTTTATCTGTTAGAGCTTCCAGTGATTTCTGTTTAGTAGCCCCCAAAACAAAAGATTGTATTGTGTTATGGGACACTGATCAGTTTTGTCCTACTATTTGGCAATCTTACGCCAATGCTCTTTATTTCTGTTTGTGTATATACTCCATCTCTTGAACTGTTTTCAGGCAGCTTTAACATTTTGCTTTCTCCCTCATTAATAGAATAAATAAATCTTTGGCACGTGCTTACTCTATATTTGTGTGAGTTATTTTTAAACAAACATTTTCAGAAATTATTTTTAAATAACTAATATTTATTGAGTACTAGCTGTTATGCATAATTACCGACTCATGGTTTCTAGAAATAACAATATGAGACGAGAAATCGTATAATCCATTTTTTTTTACAAATAAGAAAACACTGTTGGGTGATTATCAATCATTGATTAAGTAAATATCAAAATATGGTAAGTGTACAGTGCCCTAAGAATTACCATTCTTCAATTACCTCCGTCTCTTGATTAAAGAAACTTAGGATGCAATATCACAGAGCTAAATTATCCTTTATGATCCAAAACTCTATAGTTAGCAGATTAAGGAGACTATATAGCACATTTACTCTTTGAGATCCTTACTTTATGATTCATTATTTTCTCCTTTGATTTCTTTTTTTTCTATATTCTATGCTTTAATTCAAGTTATACCATCATTCATTAAGGTTTCAAGATCCACATTTCCCAGACACATAGTCCAAAGAGTAACATAATTATTCACAGAATTCTGTAGCTTCTACCTGTACAAAGTTGTATAAGGTATGAAACAATCAGATTTCTAACTTCTGTTACAGTTTCTAATTGAACCTTTCTCCCCAATCTGAGGTAAATCCTGAACCAGTCATGTCTAACCTCAAGAGGGCAAGGCATTGTTATCATGTGGGTGAAGGCATTTAGACATAAATTGAAGTTAACAAAATACATGTACTGTGTATGTATATTATTACGTATAATATTTATATGTAAATATGTACAATGCAATATGTATAAACATGTTATTCATGTTTTTCTATACTTAAAATTTTACACCTCGTAAAGCAAACATGATTTTAAATTGAAATGAACATAACAATGAATAAAAGTAAAAATTAAAAAGTTTCTTTTTTCAACCCCAGTTGATTGTCATCCCATATGCCCCATCCAGATGATTATATACCACATAAGTGTATTACTGCCAACATTATCTTCCCACAAGAGGGATCTGATAAACTCAATCTCCTGTCCAACACCTTCACAAACACTCTATGTCTTGGACATGACCTGAATCTTTCATCTCTTTGTTTTGGGTAGTATAGTTCCCTCCACTGGTACTGGTGATGTCTACTGATTTCTCTTCATATGCCCCTAGCAACCCCTAAACCTTCAAAGAGTGCTAAATGTTTCAGGGTACCACCTCTCTCAGCACTAGCTTCTCTCGTCCCTCTGTTCCAATCCATCTTCCACCTTCAGATATTTCTATATCCATTTCTGTCTGTGCTTCAGCATTTTTGGACAGCTTATCTTATGTCCTAGGCAGAATACTCCTTCCCCCACCAAAAGTATTCCTGTATTACATTACTCACATGGCAAGAGGGACTTTCCAGATGTGACTAAGGTAAGGATGGTGAGATGAGGGGGTTTCCTGGCAGATCTGGATGGGCCCAGTGTAACCACAAGGGTCAGTAGAAGAGGGAGGCAGGAGGGTTAGAGTCATGGAACGAGAGGTGACGACAGAAACAGAGATGAAACATGGTATGCTGCTGATTTTGAAGACAGAGAAAGAGACCCTGAGCCAAGGAATGGAGGTAAACCGTAGAAGCTGGAAATGGCAAGGAAATGAACAGTTCCTTAGAGCCTCCAGAAGGAGCACAGACCTGCTGCTCCATCTATAATGTATTTCTGATTTCCACAACTTTAAGACAATTAAATTGTGTTGCTTTAGGCCATTAAGTTTGTGGTAATTTTCTACAACATCAGTAGGAAATGAACATGTCTTCTATTGACATGCTTGAGTTCTTCCTCCTTACATGAAAAGTTCTAAGATAATAAACTGTGGCTTAGTTTCCTTTGTTTTCCAAAGACTTCTTTAAAATAGAAGCTCAATTAATATGTATAGAAGGGATGGCTATGAGAGCAAAATATACAGACTTTAGTTAGTCCTCCCTACTTGAACAGAATATTTATCCTCAATTTGGTTAGTCTAAAGGGACACTATTTATGACCTTAATGATCTTGAATATTTTCTTATGTTTTTTGTTATACTGAGAGGGCGACTGCAAAATTCATCCGTATGCTGGGTGGTGGGTAAGTTTATTTATGGGCCAAGGCATTTAGATAGCAAATTGAGAAACATAACTCCACATGCCTCCCTGTATTCTTTTTTTGCAGGAAATAAAATGGAGATATATTTCCACAGTAAATCTAAATGTCTTCTATATTACCAGGTTTTAAAAGGTTATGTACATTAGATATTACATCACTGTGTGAAGTACATTAGTGCTTTTGAAAGCAGCTGCCTTCAATCTCCATTCTCATAAAAAGAGCAACCACACAGTCTGTGCTTTTTCTAATGGCTTTCAAATGTATATTAACTTAGAAATTCTGATCCACACTAATGTTTGTATACTATAATGTAGAATATTAATGGAAAACATAAAGGAGGAAAAGTCTTTACAAAATAGGGCGGAAGGAGAAACTTATGTTTCTCAAAATGTTTTTGGTCTCAAAATGCTCTTTCTTTGGCAATGTATATATTTTTATAAAAGCTTCATGAGGCAGAATTACTAATAAATGTGCTTATTTGGTACATTACGTTAGAAGAGAGTAGAGCCATTGATTTTGAGAAACTTTTCTAGATGAAAAATGTTTTGATTTTTGTTTTTATATGGAGCTGATCTGCCATCTATGACATCACATTAAAGACTGTCCATCTGTGCAAGGAAAGTCAGTGGACATAGGTGGTGTAGGCTACGTGTTAGGAGGTTACCTAAATATACCAAACATGGAGACTCCTGGGGCTTCAAAACCAGCTTTATTCCCGAACAGTTTCCTAAAATATTGGGTGCACATTTTTTCCTCTCTGAAGAAGATGATCTCCATCATTTTGGTTCTAACTGGGAACTCTTCTTTGCTGTGTAGAGTAGGGGAAACAGAAAGCCCATTGTCATAGCAAAGCCCTTCTTTGGTATCACTCAAGATCCATGATTGGAAATGTACAGATAGCTATTAATATTAGTAGTAGTAGCAGTTATTCATCCTTTTTTCACTTTGGCAGGGTAAATACAAAAGAAAATCCAGTTTCCCAAATGAAAGGACAAACTACCAGCAGCATCAAGAAGCTCCTCCTGTGTTACAACTAGAGAGAACACTTAGCCCAAGAGTCATGAATATGGTGCCATGTTTGCTTACGATAAAGAGGCAAAGAGCATTTCTTAAATGGCTGTTTCCTACCTGAAGCGGCAGGGAGAGGACATATACACGAGCACTTATGTACTCATGACTAGAAATGAGGGAAACTTGAAGACTTTATAAAGATCAATCATGATGTTTGAAAGGTTTGTGGCTCTCTTGATCCTCTGCCCTGCTGCAGAGCTGAGCAATACAATCACAGTGTCTACGTGAGCAGCAAGCCACCTGCGGTAACAAGGAGTATGGTGTATATGTCTTGTTTTTCACAAGTTCACCATTTACCTTGGGATGCAAATTTAATCAACAGCATTTAAAGATTTTGAATATGAAAAGGGAAATGTTGAGCCATGAAAATTGCCTGTTGATCTGAGCTAATCTTTTACTACACAGGCTAGTGTGAGAAAAATATGTTTATCTACTAAAATGACCAATATTTGAATCACAGGGGAAGAGGATATTGAATTTAAAGGTGGTTTTCTTTGGTCTTTTTATTGATTTGAATTGGTTTGATTTTTTTTCCTTTGATGCTGTGCATTTGCCTTCACACTAACTTCTAAAAATTTATCCAAAATATTTCTAATATTGATTCTCAACCTCTTTTGCAATGTTTCCTGAACATTCCTCAACTATTCACTATGTCTTCATTGATATTAATGTACTAACATATAAAAATATTTAAAACATCTTACTGTGTTGTTGATTACCAACAGACATAAATACTTTGATTACTTTTATTCATTTATATTATATTATTTTCAGGTCCAATTGTAGGGCTTTTGGACAAAGGCCCTTAAAAGTCTCAATGTTCAAAGAGACTTTTAAGTATCTGCTTTGGAATTATATTAAAAGGATATATAGACCAAATAAAGAATATATGGCACATATACACCATGGAATACTATGCAGCCATAAAAAATGATGGGTTCACATCCTTTCCAGGGACATAGATGAAGCTGGAAACCATCATTCTCAGCAAACTGTCACAAGAACAGAAAACTAAACACTGCATGTTCTCAGTCATAAGTGGGTGTTGAACAATGAGAACACATGGACACGGGGAGGGGAACATCACACATCAGGGCCTGTCAGGGGGCCGGGGGCTAAGGGAGGTATAGCAGGGGGTGGGGAGATAGGGGAGGGATAGCATTAGGAGAAATACCTAATGTAGATGACAGGGTGATGGATGTAGCAAACCACCATGGAACGTGTATACCTATGTAACAAACCTGCACATTTTGCACATGTACCCCAGAACTTAAAGTATAATAATTTTTTTTAAAAAAAGGATATATTTTGACCAGGTCTAAGGGTCATGCTTGCTTTAGTTCTTGGCCACAGTAGTATGTGAAGCTATTGAACTGGAATATGATTCTCCAAATATAAATTGAGCACCTAGTACACATAAACCCTCAAACTAGTTTCAAAGTTGTCAAACGACTTCCAGTCTTAAGTAACTTGCAAATTGGCAGAATTGATAAAGACAAGGTTCCAGAACCTTGTTTTTATATTCAAATCAAAATAATTAATGTTTCTGAAAAGAAAGCCTAAAAGACATTGCATGGCTTCTATTGATCTAGATTAATGTTTTCCTGACTTACTGGAACTCTGTTATGACTTGAGACTTTTCATTTAAAAAAAAAAATAGGTTCTGGATTCTTCTTCTTCCATGCCTGAGTAGAAGGGCCCCTTTTGTCAGCCAAGGAGCACCAGGAGCATGTCAGGTCTAACCTGCAAGACTTCTGGGAGTCAGCCTGTGTGGTGGCACTGAGGTAGCATCAGGAATTTGGTTTGAGGATACCCTTTGCCACAAGCTGAAGGATTTTGAATATGTGACTTAGGAGGTTTCATTTAGATTTTTAGATCTGTTTAAATTTTAAAGAATTCTTGTTTGTTCATTCAACCAGTAAAGATTGCAGGCTCTCGGTAGCTAAAGCACTTCTCTAGACAGGGGGTACACACTGAGCACTGACATGGACCCTCACAAGGACCAAAGGGAGCTGGGGGTGTCCTTGGGGAGACAGATGTTGATTACATCATCACATCACACATGGATACTGGGAACTGCCATATGCATTCAGACACATGGAAAATCTGCCTCTGCCTTCTTAAATAGGCAACAATGAAGTTAAGACATAAAGAAGGAATATGATGATATTAGTCAGACCAAATGTGGAAAAAGAACATTTTAGACAGGAGGAACAGCTGTGGTGGCCAAATACATCTTATTTTGTATAAGATCTTCTCAACATATTAAGATAAAAGTGACTCAAACTCCGGACCTCAGGTAATCTACTTGCCTTGGCCTCCCAAAGCTCTGGGATTACCCAACATGGTGAAACCCATCTCAACTAAAAATACAAAAATTAGCCAGGTATGGTAGCATGCATCTGTAATCCCAGATACTTGGGAGGCTGAGATGGGAGAATTGCCTGAACCCAGGAGGCAGAGGCTATAGTAAGCCAAGACCATGCCACTGCACTCCAGCCTGGGTGACAAAGTGAGACTCTGCCTAAAAAAATGATAAAAGCGATTATAGAGTTTTGGCTTAGAGTTGTGGCATAGTGTCTCTAATCTAAAGACTTTGACCATTTAATGAGCTATGACATTATGACAAGAACAAGTTCAGAAAAAAAAAAAAAAACTCCAGTGAAGCTCTTGCAGACCTAATCAATGTTTAATTATTAGTAGGACAAAACATATGGTCAACACATGAAATAAACAGATATCAATGTTTATGTTTGTATTTTACAGGTAATCAGCCATGTTTATCAACCTATGATTCTGGCATCTTCTCAGAATATTCTTCCCCCAAAAATTTTAAGGAGAAAACATGCTACATTGTTTTGCAAATAAAATTTCCTTTGCTATATCTTATATTTATAATTTCAGTCTTTTGCTGTTATTTTAGAATGTAACTTACTACAAAAAAGGTTAAAAGATGTCATGAAGAATTTCTCTACACACAAAGATGGCTATGTGTGTAAGTGTGTGTTCCTCGTATTTGTTGAATCAAAAGATACAACAACGGTAAGTCTTTACCACATGGGACATGATGACCTTGCAGAATGATCATATCAATTACACATCCATCAGCACATTTCCATTTTCTCAAAATTCATCCCAGAAATCATATGGTTGGAAAATATGAAGGTAAAAATGTGGAAAATTATCTTTTTTATCATGGTAATTCTTCAGATATAAGGTATTTTTATGTTTTGTGGACATTGGTATATAAAATAATCTTGTTTAAACAGAATCATTTTACATATTTTTATTTCCTGTGTTAGAAATATTAATCCTTTGCTTGGCTTCTTGGTCTTTGATTTTATCAATCTTGAAAATATCAATTTGTTATAAAAAATGAATTTCATTGAACTGTTTTGTGAGAATTTAGGGTTTATTTTTTTCAAGAAAATAGTGTATCACATGGGTAATATTTCATAAAATGCATGTGTGCTATTTACAATGAATACTTCAAAAGATAAATCATATTCTTTATTTTTTGTCATTTCTCAAATTGAGATGCCGAATTCCATTGTGCAAGAGATTTTACACCCAACTCATTAAATATTTGGGGGTTAATATTTAAACTTAATATATTTTAATGAGATAACAAACTTTATGACAATGAAAATATAGAGTATATTTTTGTGCTTTGCAAATTAGGCTAAAATCCAAACTTAACTTTTAGGATTACATAAAGCATTTTGTATATATTCTTTTGTTAAAGTAAATAGGAGTTTCTTATTATTCTAAAATAATGTTATGTGATTTAACCATAATGTTGTTGCATGTATGCTGAAGTTACAATTTGAATCTTGTGATTTTTTTCCCTAACAGTGCATTTTCTAATTGCATATAAACCAATACAAGTCTATTATGATAATAGTAATAAATGCCTATATTTAAGAGTCATTTAAAACAAACATATATGATATTAAAATTAAAAATATTCTAGATTTTATAAATTATCCATCATTGATAAAAATCACACTGATTTTGAAAGTCTCTGAATTTGTTGACTTGATAAAAGAGGAAAACAACTCTTTCTAAATGTTATTTTATTTGTAAACTCAATTTGAATTGAAGGCTTGTCCACTAAATCCATAGGGTAGGTCATTAGTAAAATCTACTTTAATCTCATGGGCTTTAGCTATCCACAAGCAACTGCATTCTATAGATTTAAGGGTTTAGATGTCTTATTTGAATAAGTTTGGGTTATATCCATACAAGTGTTTGGTTGACACAATGTACCTCAATATCATGTTTTCCTATCCTGATTATGACAGGTTTAGTGAATCCACAGAAAGTCTCTGTGAGGTTATTCCTTTGTCTTTTCTCTAGTGGAAAATATTTGAGACCTAATGGAATATATGGCAATTTTTAAAAATACTCTACTAAAAATTGAGATGTGAAAAGGATGTGCAAGGCCAGTAAAAAGGAAAGGAACTGAAATGGAACTTATTTCACTGAGTCTAAGATTCAACTTTTGTAAAGTATTTTGAATGTAACTTTCTTGTAAGGGTCAATATAAACTAATTACAGTGAACTCTTCCTTTTCTTAGAGTTATGAAGGAATAATATTTCCATTACTTTTCCAAGAGTAGAGCTGACAAATTATAGCCATATATCCTGAAGAGGTTTTTGAGAAATGATTTTCCACCATCAATATCCATCATAGAAAACCACATAGAAGCATTGATGTGTCTAATATAGAGTACCCACTAATTATCACACACAGTTGGGGAGAGAACACGGTCACCAATATTTACAGAGATGATTAATATTGTCAGTGTCCTGAGGGTCTACTCAGAACCCTTTGGTTTCTACTAATTATTATTAATTTCATAAGATCTAGGAGCAAGCTGCTGCCCCTTAACTAAGTTAGGCCATAAACCTCTGTGAGCCAATGACCTTCACAGTTGAAGAAGTTAATTACTGCCACAGTGCTATCAATCAGAAGTAGATATTTGATGAGCTATTAAGACAATCTCTAAGTAGTTGAGATATTTTAAGCAAATTTGGTCTTTTTCCAACATTACAGAGGAAAAAAAGTCATATTGCAATATCTTAGGGCTCCTCTGGGGAACGTATATCATTTGAAAACACTAAGGATCCCTTAGAATAACTCACTGAGTCACTGGATGAAGTTGTGAAATGAATGCAGAAATAATAAGACTTTTAAAGATGCCTAATTGATCATTGCATTTGTAAAAGATAAACACAAATAGTTACCAGAATCTCCTATTGTGAAGTTGCTAATATGCCTAGAAAGAAGGTTAAAAGTCAGAGTCATTATACATAAGATATAATATTTTTTAAGAACACATTTTAAGAAATACTTATCTTTATAGAGTAGATTTTGCTCTAAGATCATATAACTAGGTTGTGAATAAATATCAAAAAGAACATATTATTTCCTAAGCAATCCTCACTTTTCCTAAATAGTTACAATACCCTAATAATTACAATACTCTATTTTCCTAAGTAGTTACAATACAATAGTTACAGGAAGGAGTTTCTTTGTAACTAAAAAGTGTGCATATCATGCATGAAACATTTAAATGAATCAAAATTATTTTCTATATTTATAACTAGGGAATCCTTGCCTGTGTTTTGAAGAACCTCAGCTAGCCAGCGTCGACAGAAACAACATTTGTACAGCAATACCTCATTTTATTGCATTTTGCTGTATTGTGCTTTTCAGATATTGCACTTTTTACAAATTGAAGGTGCATGACAACCCTGGGTCAAGTCAGTCTATTGGTGCCATTTTCCCAACACTATTGTTTATTTTGTGTTCCTGTGTCTCATTTTGGCAATATTTCATGAAATCTGAGACTTTTTCATTATTCCTATATCTGTTATTGTGATCTGTTATCAGCGAGCTTTGATGTTAGTACTGTAATTGGGGGCACCATGTACCATGCCCATATAAGACAGCAAACTTAATCAATGTTGTATGCTGCTTGCTCCACTGAACTACTGTTCCTCCATCTCTCTTTTTCTCCTTGTGCCTCCCTATTCCCTGAGACACAACGATATTGAAATTAGCCAGTTAACAACCCTGCAATGGTATCTAAGTGTTCAGCTGAAAAAAACAATAGCATGTCTCTAACTTCAAGTCAAATGCTAGAAATGATTAAGCTTAGTGAGGAAGGCATGCCAAATGCCATCACCGTCATAGGCTGAAAGCTCCTCTTGTACCAAATAGGCAAGTTGTGAATGTAAAGGAAAGGTTCTTGAAGGAAATTAAAAGTGTTATTTCAGTGAATACATGAATGATAGAAACAACAGCTTTATTGCTGATGTGGAGAAAGTTTGAGTGGTCTGGATAGAAGATCAAGCAAACACAACATTTCCTTAAACCAAAGCTTAATCCAGAGCAAGGTCCCAACTCTCTTCAATTCTATAAAGGCTTAGAGAGATGAGAAAGCTGCAGCAGAAAAGTCAGAGGCTAGTAGAGGCTGGTTCGTGAGGTCTAAGAAAAAAAACCATCTCCACAACATAAAAGTGCAAGGTGAAGCAGCAAGTGCCACTGTGGAAGCTTCAGCAAGTTACCCAGAAGATCTAGCTAAGATCATTGTTAAAGGTAGCTACACTAAACAACAGATATTCACTGTAGAGGAAACAGCCTTCTATTGGAAGATGATACCATTTAAGACTTCTATAGCTAGAGAGGAGAAGTCAAGGTCTGGCTTCAAAGCTTCGAAGGACAGAGTAGACTGACTTTCTTGTTAAGGACTAATACAACCGATGATTTAAAGTTGAAGCCAATGCTCATTGACCATTCTGAAAACCCTAACGCTCTTATGAACTATGTTAAACTGCCTGTGTTTTATAAATGAAAAAACAAAGCCTGGATGACCTTCCATCTGTTTACACCATGGGTTACTGAATATTATAAGCCCACTGTTGAAAACTATTGCTCAGGAAAAAGGATTTCTTTCAAAATGTTACTGTTTATTGACAGTGCACCAAGTCACCCAAGAACTGTAATGGAGATATACAAGATTAATGTAGTGTTATGCCTGTTAACACAAGATCTGTTCTGCACTCATGTATCAAGGAGTAATTTTGATTTACAGGTCTTATTATTTTAAATTATTATTTAAGATTTATATTATTTAAGACTTGTAAGTTAAAATTATTATTATTTACAAGTCCTGTTATTTAATACTTGTAAAGCTATAACTGCTGTAGGTAATGATTACTCTGACAGATCTTGAAGAAGTGAATTGAAAACCCTCTGGAAAGGAGCCATCCTAGATGCCATTAAGAATATTCATGATTCCTGGAGAAGGTCAAAATATCAACATTTACAGAAGCTTAGAAGAATTTGTTCCAACCCTCATAAATGACTTTGAGGGGATTAAGACTTCAGCAGAGGAAGGAGCAACAGATGTGAAAATTAGAAGTGGAGGCTGAAGATGTGACTGTATTGATGCAATCTCATGGTAAACTTTGAAAGGATGAGAAGTTTCATATGGATGAGCAAAAAAAAGTGGTTTCTTGAGATGGAATCTACTCCTGGTGAAGATGCCATGAACATTGTTGAAATGACAAGAAAGGAGTTAGAATATTACATTTAGAACATTACATAAACTCAGTTGATAAAGCAGAGGCAAGGTTTAAGAAGAATTTCTACTGTGGATAAAATATTATCAAACAGCATCACATGTTATAGAGAAATCTTTCATATAAGAAGAGTCAAAGCATTTTTAAATTTAGGTAGGCATATTTTTAAAGACATAATGCTGTAATACACTGAATAGACTACAGTATAGCATAAATATAACTTTTATGTGCACTGTCAAACAAAAAAAATTGTGTGTGACTGACTTCATTGTGATATTTGCTTTATTGTTGTGGTCTAAAACCAAAACCACAGTATATCTGAGGTGTACCTATATGAACATTTGTGATAGCAGAACCTGCTGAAAGTTGCCTGAGAAATAAATGAAAACATCTCTATTTATAAAAAATACTTATGTAGAAAATTAGTCATTAAACAAAGACAAATCTGAAAAATTGATTTTGATAAATTTAAAATCACTCTTCTATTTATTTTATTACCATATTTTAAAATAAATTACTATCATATATAAAATGGTACCAAATAAGATTATCATGCCATATGGACAAAATTAGTTACAGCAGTTCCTGACTTATGATGGTTCAACTTACTATGTTTCAACTCTGTGATGGTGTGAAAGCAATGAACATTCACTACACATCTCAACTTATAATGCTGTTAAATCTGGATAAACCCATCATAAGTTGAAAATTAAAAACGCATCTTCACCTTATGATACTTTCAACATAATAGGTTTATCAGAGTGTAACACCATTGTAAATTGAGGAGCATCTGTATATACTATGAAACATATTGGAGGTAGGGGTGTAAGAACATAAGCCACACCTTTGGCAAAATGATTAACAATGGGGAGCTGTGGCCCCTCCTGCAACTTACCAGGGGCTATGTAGTAGCTTGAAATGGTCACTAATTAAATGGTTCTGTAAAACCAACCATAGCCTGTAGGCTTCGGCTTTCTATAGCTTAATTATTTTTTGTTTGTGAAAATGTATTACATCATCCATTGAAAGAAATCCCCAAATATTTTACTTTTTAATTTAAAATAGAAAGTTTTTACTTGATCTAGCAATCTGATTACTGAGCATATATCTGTAAGAAAATAAACTTTCTGCCAAAAAGACACCTGTACTTGCATGCTCGTTGCTGCACTATTGACAACAGCAAAGACATGGAATCAACTGAGGTGATGATCAATGGTATTGGATTAAAAAAACGTGGGACTTATATACCATGGAATACCACACAGCCATAAAAAAGAATGAAATTATGTCCTTTGCAGCAACATGGATGCAGCTGAAGGTCATAATCCTAGGCAAATTAACTCAGGAAAAGAAAACCAAATACCACACGTTCTCACTTATAAGTGAGAGTTAAACATTGAGCACACATGAACATAAACATGGGAACAACAGGCACTATGGACTCCTAGAAGGTTAAGGGAAGAGGTCAACAAACTACCTATTGGGTACTATGCTCACTACGTGGGTGACAGGCTCCATTCTACTCCAAACCTTAATATCACACAATATTCCCATGTAACAAATCTGTATATGTACCCCTGTATCTAAAATTAAAAGTTAAAACTTTTTTTAAAGGAAGTTTTTAGAAATTTTAAACTGAACCAGATTGAGTAGCAGTTGTGAGGGGTGGGAAGATGGGAAAGGGGACCAAAGAAAATGGCAAGAACACAATAGGAAGAAAGGGGAGGAGCCAGTGAGCAGAACACAATGCAGCAGGACTTTTGCTACGAAAGTGTGCTTTCAAACAAGCTAAAACTGTTATAAAATGGTAAAAACAGTATTTTAGTGGCCCAACCTCATTATTGAATCAATGAAGCATGATACAATATCTAACTGTTGTGCATCAGACTGATCAATACATAGAAACTCAACGTGTGTTTTTAAACAAATGAACTGAGAAATGAATGAATATGAAATTTATGTTTCAGGTCTTTTGGACAGTTTTTTATGGTACTTTATATTTTCTTTTGTAAGTTCCTATTTTCTAAAACGTTTTCATTTTTAAGAATATTTGATGTTTTCTGGAGATAGTAGAATGGAATATTTAAGATTGGTATTGTTTCAGATAAGCCTTCCATCTTATACACAGAATCAGTCAAAATTTCTGTTTTCCAAAGTAGAATTTGAAATTGTTTGTAGAAAGGTATTATTTCAAATATATCAGGTAAGTTTTCTGTACATTTTCATCTCTCTAATCTTTTCAAGAATAATTGAATTAAACTCATTTACTTTTGAATAGAAATGGCTGAAAAACAGCTTAAAAATTAAGGTTATGTTAATGATGTGTTTTCTCATTATTTCTGTGAAAAATGTGAAATATAAGTGCATATCTTATTGATGTAACCATTGTATTTTTAAATAATATATATCAATCTATTTGTCTGCAGTTCATGGATACTAAACTGTATTCATTATTTCTGCATAAAGCCATATCAGTGACTGCCTAATATTCTATTAAGTATGAAAATTAATTTAATTTTCCAAAAATTATTATTAAAAATTTTAATCTTCTTTGGAATTATTTTAGAAGAGCAATCTCTATTTAGTTTGTTTTTGCCTAATCTTTTAGTGGAAATCTAATGAAAAGAAAGCTCTTTAATTGTACTTAACATTTTTTAATTCCAGTAAGTTTTCAGATTGATAGTTTGCAGCTAACACCTGCCTGATTTTCTTTTTTAGACATGCTAACATTCTCCAATTTCAAAACACATTAGGGAACATAAGAAATAAAAGAAAGTAATCCACATTAGTTTTCTATTGCTGGGTAACAAATTACCACAAAATTAGCAGTTAGAAAAAACACACACATTTATTATCTCATGTTTTCTGTGGATAAGGTTAGCTGGTTACTGTGCCATTTAGGGTTCACAAAGCTAAAATCAAGGTGGAGGCTTGGCTGTGTTCTCATCTGGAGGTTAGAACAGGAAAAAAACTTCTACTGTCACTCAGATCATAAGGCAGAATTAATTTCCTAATGTCTATAGAACTGAAGGTCTGGGCTTCTTGCTTTCTATCAGCTGAAGGCTTCCCTCATCTCCTAGCAGCTGCATAAAATTACCAAAGGCCACCCCACTTCCTAGAGGCTGCTCAAAGTTCTTTGCCATTGGACTTTACTAACATGGTGGCTCACTTCATCATGACACCAAGGATAGTCTATAGAGCAAGTTTGCTAATGCTAAGTGTTTTATATAATGTGATATCATCCCGTCTATGACATCACATCCACTACCTTTGCCATTTCTATGGCTTAGAAGCAAGTCACAAGTCCTAACTCACACTCAAGGGGAAAGGGCCACACAAAGCAATGACCATCAGGAGAAGAGATTAGGAGTGCCACCCTAGAGTGTGTCTGCCACATGGTCTTTCTAAGAAAACCAAGATCTAGGAGCTCTCGTAGAGTTTGTTTTTGTTCATCTAAGAATCAATTGATTCTTAATTTTAAGCTTAAAGTGTAACTGCATTTTTATGGGTAAGTTAAACTTATCCATTTTTAAGCCTGTGAAAAAATTTTGAAAGAAAATTACTACATTACCCTATGGAAGAGAGAATGTGTACATATAAGTATCTATATATAAAGAAAATACATTGAGAAAATATGTATTTGCTCCCAAGTGTATACAAATGAACATTTTGTTATAAAGACACATTTAAATAAAATATAAAAAGCACTTATATATTTTTTGTTTTCTTAGATTTCAAATGTGTTATTGATCACATCTGCTAATATTTCATATTTACAAAGGCAAAGCCACCATCTAAAGTAATGGTTGTAATTAGCAGATTGAGTTTTTCACCACAGGCAAATATCTGTCTTCTAGAGTTGTAAATGAGCATTTAAGGGTTGAAGTAGCAGGTAGTATATTCTCTGAGGACAAAATGATTATTTAACATAACTTATAAAGAATGAGATATTCATAATAATTCATTCTTAAATATAGATTATGTACCTGAATTCTTAATATTCCATTTTATTTAAATTTTATTTACTATTAATTTAGCCAGTGAGAAGCACTTGTGAAAGTTTTTATTTGGTAATTTTGCTTGATTTCTATTCTGTTTACATAGAGTTTCTGAGTCTTATTCTCAAGAATTTAGGTGAAAAAGTTTTAAAATTAATTATTATAGATAGATTTAGAAACTCACATTAACATGAAAGATTGCTTTAATATTTTAATATTTAATTTATTAACTGACATACTTCCTAACAATTATTTTAATAATTACCTACAGATTATATTAATAGGTGAAAGAGTGAGTGAAAAATCAACCCATGGAAAAATATTTGAAATCTGATATATTATATTGAGAAAACTACCTTTGGGATTGTAGGACCTTGCCAAACTGCAATACCTTAGACAAATTAATTAGCTCTATTGCCCCTCAGTATAATACACATAGTAACTATTACCTAACATGGTTGTTTGTTTTGTAAAACAATATGCAAATATATCTTATTCGGGGAAACCTAAAAAATTGTGCCTCCTTTATTCCTGCCCCTCACCTTGTAAAACATGTAAATTAGTTCAAGGGAATCAAAAATTTTAAATCCCAGATTATTATAAACTTTTATTTTGAAATAATTTTAAACACCAAAGAGTCTGTAAGGATTTTAAACAGATTGCTTATCACATCAACTAACATTTCTCTCTTTTTCTTTTTTTTGGAGACAGATCCTCCCTCTGTCACCCAGGCTGGAGTGCAGTGGCTCCATCTCGGCTCACTGCAACTTCTGGCTCCTGGGTTCATGCGATTCTCCTGCCTCAGCCTCCTGAGTTAGCTGGGATTACAGGCACACACCACCATACCTGGCTAATTTTTGTATTTTTAGTACAGACGGGGTTTCACCATGTTGGTCAGGCTGGTCTTGAACTCCTGACCTCGTGATCCACATGCCTCAGCCTCCTAAAGTGCTGGGATTACAGGTGTGAGCCAACGCACCAGGTCTAACGTTTCATATTTACAAAGACAAATCCACCATCTAAATTAATGGTAGTAGGTAGGGCTGTATGTCTTGTAAACTGTCTTCTCAGTGTTTTCACATATTCTATAAATTTTTTAAGGAATGTTTTGTTTTCTGATACAAAAACACATTGCACGGCCCATTCTTCATGGTGCACTCATTCTCATCTTGTTGGAATTGTGTTTAAATGCTAATATCTGGATCCTAGATATGTTCTTTGCAACTTGGGTGAGATCTTACATTCTTAACACTTTGCATGCTCCCCAAACAACAAAACATCCAAATGGTAATTACATTTCCAGTTTACATCATTTTTAAAAATTGAAAAATAAATTATAATTAAAACATAGTAGAATCAACTGCAAAAAAAAGTTTAATCACATAATTTGTCCACTTATGCTAAACAATAAATTAAATAGACAAGTAACTCAGAAAATCTTAGTTATCTGGGGCTGCTATAACAAAGTACCATAGACTGGGTGGCTTATAAACTATAGACATTTATTTCTCATAGTTCTAGAAGCTGGAAGTTAAAGATCAGGATGCAAGCATAGCCAGATTCTGGTAAGGGTCCTTTTTCAGATTGTAGATTGCCAACTTCTTTTTGTGTCCTCATGTATCCTCAGAAAGACAATGAGCTACCTCTTGGCCTCTCCTTACAAGGGCACTAACCCCATTCATGAGGGCTCCATCCTCATGACCTAATCACCTCTCAAAGGCTCTACCTCCAACCATCACACTGAGATTAGGGTTTCACCATATAAATATTGGAAAGACACAAAAATTCAGTTTGTTACATTACCTTAATGTGCCGCTAGCGCCATATCAGCTCAAAGGCTGAGAATTAAATATATTTTCTTTCTTCTGTTTTTCCTAGCCTTATCTAGATTCAAACGCATTGTGATCTCTTATTTATGGATTAAAGGTGAGCTAATCTAAATCAAAATCACTGTGATATGGTTTGACTGTGTCCCCAACCAAATCTCACTTTGAATTGTAATAATCCCAATGTATAAATGGTAGGGCCGGTTGGAGATAACTGAATCATGGGGACAGTTTCCCCCACACTGTTCTTATGATAGTGAGTAAGTTTCATGAGATCAGATGGTTTTATAAAGGGGAATTTCCCTGCACGCACTCTCTTGCCTGCCACCATGTAAGATGTGACTTTGCTCCTCTTTTGCTTTCTGCCGTGATTGTGAGGGCTCCCCAGCCATGTAGAACTGTGAGGCAATTAAACCTCTTTCCTTTACAAATTACCCAGTGTCAGGTATATCTTTATTAGCAGCATGAAAAGAGACTAATACACACTGAAATATAGTATTATACAAATATAGGATTAGACTGACCACATGTCTCAGTTTAGGGAGAATAGTCCAGGTTAACTGCCATTCCCTAAACATAAATATTAATATTGAACTATTTCAACTCTCAGAAGTGCCCCAGCTTAGATAAAACTCATGCAGTTGACCAATACCCAATTCACCGCCTGTTGTGATATGTTATTAGTACCAACATGCTTTAAAACTGTTCCATTGGTCAGCTCTATTATAATTGTTAATTTGCAATTTTTATAGAAAGTATATATTGTCTCTATCAATTCCACTTACTAAACTCTCCAAAAAACCCAGTAAACTATTATCTATCATTCTTATCATAAAAAGAACCGTCTTAATTTATCAGTATCTATGTTTAATTACAGAATTTCACATGATAAAATATTTTTAAACACTTTGAGACAAGAAACTCTCATTCTAAAATGTGTTATTGGTAATTATTAGAAAAGTATAGAAGTGTATCTGCTTGTTTATAATTTTTTAATAATAAAAAATGTGAGCCTCTCAGATGTCCATCAATAAAATATTAAGTATTTTAGTACTATAGAAAATTATACAGCCATTAGCACAATCGCATAGTGCTCAAATAATAGATTAAGTAACTTGAAGGGATTTCCACAAAATAGCAAAGTGGTTATCTCTTTTTAGAAGAACTGTGGATAATTTTTACATATTTCCTTATGTGTTTACCATATTTTTAATTTTTACATTTAAGCTGAATGGATTGTATAATCAGAAAAATCCACATTCATTCAGTCATAAATACAGTGCATCTTAACATTTATCTTGGGAAAATTATTTAACCATATGTCTAAAAATAATATCCTCCAAAAGAAATTTAAAGTCACTTATATTCTTGTTTATTAAAATGTGTTCTATCATACTTTTAACAAGAACGTGAATAAAAGAGGGATTTCTTTGTATAACATTGACTGTATTTAATTTTGACATATTTGACATATTTTAGAATATGCTTTCATCTTTTATACATATATGCATAAATATATTAATATGTATGTTTGTACACATACTTCATAAGTGATATATGTCATTTCTACCAAATGGCACCTTAATCTTAATAAAAATGGAAAGTTATTTCACTTTTTCTGTAAGTGTAGGTAGCACCCAACACAGTGTAGATGCAAAGTTCTATCCTTGTCTATTAAATATAGGGTTTTAATAATGCTCAAAAGATCTTTATCCTTGATTATTTTTGACTATCTGTTCCATCAATTTTTTAATGATGATAAATTTAACTATCTCTCTAGCAATTTTGTTTTTCTTCATAGATTTATGCCTATAATATTCCATAGAAAAGTTTACTTCCTGCCTTTCTTTAACAGTTACCAATAAGCAACAGCATTCTCTTTCTTTCATGATATTGTACTCTAAATTATATGTTATGTGACATTATCATTTATTCCTTATGCTATTTTAATTTATATTTTTGGGGAATAGTGCATTTCACTGTTAATTATGGAATTAATTTCATCTTTTTGTAACTGTCTCCTAAGTTTACAAGTACCATTTATTATAAGTTCATCTGCAGCCTTTATCATGTACTAAATTTCCATATGTATCTGAGTTTGCTTCTTGGCTCTCTATTCTGTTTCACAGTTCCATTCATCATTCCAGGCATCAGTAGCAAATTACTTGAGGTATAGAGAATTTACAGAAATGTCTGGAAGAGTTTGTTCCCGCCTACTTTTCCTTTTTCATTATTTTTATTGTTATTCTTACAGTTTTTTTTTCCCACATGAACTTTAATATAACCTAGTCTAATTTCATTAAAAATGATTGCTATTTTTTTGGCAGGTATGAGTTAAAATTTACAGAACAACTTAGTACTAACACCTCTACGATGCTGGATTTTCCTCTCTAAAAACAAGAAATGTCTTTCCATTTGTTTAAGTCTACTTGAGTGTTTTGCAGAAATGTTTTAAACTTTTCTTCAAATAATCCTATTGTGTGTCAACTAAACATCCAAATAACTTACTCAATTTTAAAAGTTAGTCTCATCATTGATTTTTAAGAGTTTGCCAGGTATATGTTCCTGTCAGCTACAAATCAAGACAGTTTTACTTCTTTACCTATTCTTATGCCTCAGCCATTTCTCTTGATTAATTGCATTGATTAATACTTGCATTAATGAGCTGAATAGAAGCAAATGTTGTGGGCATACTGCCCTAATTCTTGGAAACACCACTACTCTTTTTCATTAAAAAAGATGTTACTGACTTTAGAAGATACGTGTGCATGAGGGTGAATGTATGTGTGTAGATATGTCTGTGTGTATATACATAATACACATATATATACAAAACATGTATTACATATATACATACTATGTGTATTACGTATGCATGTGTATACATGTATACGTGTATACACATATGTATTGTGTAATACATGTGTATTTAATACGTGTATACATGTATACAACTTACATGCATATGTAATACACAGATGTAGTATGTATATATGTAATACATATATTTACATAATACCTTGTGTGTATGTGTATACATGTATATACACTTACGTGAACACATATATGCAACACATTAATCTGTGTATGTAGAAAGTTTTGTTAGGTTTAAATTTAAATATTTCTTTTCTACTGTTTTTTGTTGTTGTTCTTCAGAAACTAAAAGAAGGAATGTTATTCCTTCTTTTTCTGTCTCCTGTTTCCACTACTTTCCATTTTTACCCTTTCACTCCTTTTTTAAAGTCCCATTTTTAAGCTATCCTGCTAAAGGCTACTATCCTGCCTTTCATCAATCCTCATAATTAAAATTCAATTTATTCTCCTTTGGGTATTTTATAAATTGTTATTAATTTCTGACATCATTTCATCTTTTTCTTTCTTTTTTGTTCCGTCAACTGTCATTATTCTTGGGTTTTGTTTTGTTGTTAATGTTTATTTCTATTCTTAGTTTCTGAATTTACAAATCAAGGTTGCTTCTCATGTTCTTAAATGCTTTTATTAATATATTTATTTCATCTTAATGGTCATTATATAGTTTTCTGTTTTATAATTATTTTTTCAGGGAGAATTTTCCTTAAGTGATATATGCCAGCAATATTTTTCTTGTTCAGTGAGAAGTATCTCTCAGAAGCTTGTTCTAAACACTTGCTTACAGAGATCTCTCTTTGAGAAACAATTCCGTTCATTGAGTGAAAACAGTGCATAATGCATGGACTTAGGGTTAGGGTCAGGGTTAGTGTTCATCACTGTTTCTACAACTTTCCTAGTTTAATGGTGCTCTTCTCTGTCATTTTTGCAAGGTTCAATTTCTTGGCTTGTGTTTCTGCTTGTTTTGTCAGTGTTAGTGAAAAAAATTAAACATTTATTAAAATGGTGGGATTTTCTTATTATTTTAGGGCTGGCCAACATGTATTCATAGCATAATGTCTAATGTCCATAAGAAAAAAAATTTAAGGTTTTCTTATTTGGTGTGATATATTTTCATGGGCAACTGATGCCAAACTTGGTAGGGCAATTGAGGCACTCTGTACAAATCTGCCAGTAAATGCCAAGCGCACTGACAGGGCATGGTGCAGAGTTCTGAGGCCAGCAGCATGAGAAAGCCACACCATCACTTTTCTAGAGGGATAAAAGGCCAAGTGGTAGTCTGAAATCTCTGGGGAAGCCGCCAAATAGAATGGCAGCCAGAAGAAGCTCTGGCCATCCATAGATGAGTACAGTTGAAACTGAGAGATTAATTTGATCAGGTCTGCCTGCCCTGCTTGCTTCTGGCCACTTTGTTTTTTTTGTGTTTTTTTTTTTTATTTGTTTGTTTTTTTTTGTTGTGTTTTCCTTTTTCCATGAAGCTGAAGGCCATGGTTGCTGAAGGCTGCATGGATGAACAGTAAAACTTAACCTCTCCTGGCTACGTTAAAGATAACTTTCACAGGTCACCATGTTAATGGTCACTTCAGTTGCTTTTCAGGGACTTGGACCAGCCCCTGTTTAGCTCTAACCAGCTGAGATCATGGACCCTTCAACTGCACGTGTATAAATGCCTAAGAAATGACCATTTGACGTCAGAACGCCAAAACTCCACCCTCAGATCACCATGTTAGTAAACCCTAATGTACTAAGTTACACACAATACATCTGCCATATATCAAAGACACTATGAAAAAGTATAAAGATCAATGACAAACTAAAAGAAAATTTACATTAATGACAGCATATAGTTAATAGAAAGATATTTAAAATATACATGTCATACGAACCCTGAGAAAGAACACAAAAATGAAATATAATTTTAAAAAAGACGTACATGGATATTTTAAAGGAAATTGAAACACTGATTATTACTAAACTTAAGATAAATTCACCAGTAATTTTTTTTTAATCAATTAAATACCAGACTATCGTGAGCTAGCATCACCATTTTCTGTACATATGTCATATGAAATACCTTGAACCTTGACTAGGTTGCCCAGAACTAACTTGTTACTTAATTTTTCCCATTTTTCTCCACTGCCAATCACATTTTCACACTCCTTAAACCACCCCACTTCCCTAACCTATAATAAGCCTTATCTTTGGGGAGGAGGATTTGAGAATTGTTCTTCAGCCTCCTCACTCAGAGGCCTTGCAAATAAATCTTTTCTCTTTTGCAAAACCCATGTCAAAGCGATTGACTTACCTTGTACAGGCAAAGCAATCCTGGACCTGGCAAGTAACCCAACCAAACCAGGTGAGTTCACAAGAGTGGAGCCCGTTTAGTAAGCATGCTCTCTCCTCTCTGTCTCATCATACACTCAATCAATTGGCATATTTTGAGGATGATAGCGTGGTATTTAATTGATTTTTTAAAAATTACTGGTGAATTTATCTTAAGTTTGGTCATAATCAGTATTTCATTTTCCCTTAAAATATCCATCCATATCTTCTTCAGATTTTATTTTGTTTCTATATTCTTTCTCAAGATTTGCATGACATGTATATTTTAAATATCTCTCTGTTAACTATTATTCTGTCATAAATGTTTTAATTTCTTTTAATTTGTCATGGATCTTTACACTTTTTCGTAGTGCCTTTGAAATACAGAAGATATATTGTGTGCGACTTAGTATACTAGAGTTTACTATATTATTTCTTCTGAAGATTGTTTCTTCTGGAGAGATCAGAAATACCTTCCTTATCTATTTAGGAGCCTAATACATTTGTAGATTTTATTGTGATATCTACTATTTCAGTATAAATTTTAGAACAGTTCAAAATTTGTTTATGTATAGTTTGATAACAATTCTAAGATGTCTGTGTGTATATGTATGTCTGTATTTTGTTAAAAAGGTAAACTGAAGCACAACAAAATTCTACAAAGTTGCTCTGAGCAAAATTAATTCACAAATCAGGCAGCTCCATATTAGAAGTGTTTCTGAATCTCCATCAGGAAAACACAAGAGGAAGACCCTTGTAGGATTAACAAGGACGTAAAGCAAAGAAAATATTTGATTGGTTACAGTAATACGGTTGCCTTATTTGGTCTAACCATCAGAAGGTCTCTAGTTACATAAGTTTATTGGCTACTTCTGATTGGTTGCACTTAAGTTTTGCTTTTCTTTAATATAGGTCCCATGGTCTCTGAATGTGTCCCCCAAATTCGTATATTGAAAACTTCATTTTTAATGCCACAGTGTTGGGAGGTGGGGACAAATGGGAGGTGCTTAGGTCATGAGGGCTCTGCCTTCATGAATGAATTAATGCCTCTATAAAAAGAGTTTTCAAAGACTGGGCATGGTAGCTCATGCCTGCAATCCCAGCACTTTGGGAGGCTGAGGCGAGGGGATCACCTGAGGTCAGGAGTTCGAGACCAACCTGAGCAATATGGTGAAACTCTGTCTGTACTAAAAATACAAAAATTACCCAGGCTGGTGGTGCATGCCTGTAGTCCCAGCTACTCGGGAGGCTGAGGCAAGAGAATTGCTTGAACCTGGGAGGCAGAGGTTGCACTGAGCCATTTTGTGCCATTGCACTTCAGCCTGGGCAACAGACCGAGACCCTGTCTCAAAAATTAAATAAATAAATAGGGCTTGCAGGACTGAGTTCACCCTCTTTCATTCTTTTGCTATGAAGACATAGCAAGAAGACCTTCACCAGATAGCATATGCTGGCACCCTGATCTTACACTTCCCAGCCCCAGAACTGTGAGAAATGAATTTTTATTCTGTATAAATTACCCAATCTCAGGTATTCTGTTAGAACAGCACAAAGGGATTAGGACAATATGCATTTATAAGAAATAGCTCAAGTTAAGTTTTGATTATGTTTACAAATCAAGCAAGGTTAAGATCCCCTATAAGGTCTAACTGGCTTACCTGATTAATTTTTTTTAAGAGACACGGTCTCACTATGTTGCCTAGGTTAAAGTGTAGTGGCTACTCACAAGTGCAATCATAGTGCATTGCAGCCCTAAAGGAATCTCAAGCAATCTGTCTGCCTCCGCCCCCTGGAGTGGCAGGGACTAAAGGGTGAGCCACCGCATTCAGCTTAATTATCCCAATAAGTTTTTAAATAATCCATTCCTTGTCATTTTAATTATATGCATCACATTAGAGTCTCTTTAATGACTATGTAAATTGTTTCATTGATCTATTTATGCCAGCATCACACGATTTTAATTCTTACAGATTTAATCATTTTTGGCTTCTGATAAGGCAAGTCACTTTGAAGCCTGTTTCTGTTCATTGCTTCCCACATTTTACACTGAGTCCTTTATTCAGGTCTTTCCATCAGTTTCCCACTCAGAGACAAGAAACACAGTAGAGACCACCCTGTGTTGAGAAAACTGGGGCAGAGACTAAGAACACATGAGTTTGCAGAATGCTTTATGAAAACTCAAAACTTTACCCTGTCCAGAAAATGTGGGACATATACACCCTGGAATACTATGCAGCCATAAAAAACGATGAGTTCGTGTCCTTTGTAGGGACATGGATGAACCTGAAAACCATCATTCTCAGCAAACTGACACAAGAACAGAAAATCAA
>CAUYLG010069806.1:0-72584 GCA_963573385.1 Cacajao melanocephalus
GGGAGGGGAGAGGAGGGGAGAGGAGGGAAGAGGAGGGAAGGGTCGGGAAGGGGAGGGGAGGGAGGGGAGGGAAGGGAGGGAAGAAGGGAAGGAAGGGAAGAAGGAAGAAAGGGTACTTCTAATACACAAAACAACATAGCATAATGTTTGCAAATTCATCTAAATAAAAGAATTCGTACATAGAAGGCTAACATACTGTATGATACCATTTTTATGACATTCTGGAAAAGGGAAAACTATATGGATAGAAATAAGACCAGTCGTTATCCAAAACTATATGGATAGAAATAAAGGAAAGAGAGGGAATGGACTGCACATGGGGACAGGGAAACTTTTGAGGAGGTGATGGAAACCACCTATATTATGATTGCAGCAGTGGTGATAACACTACATGTATCTCTCAAACTCCGACAGTCATATACCTAAGAAGGATAAATTTTACCGTATGTACATTATTCAAAAAGCAAACACAAAGATTAAATCAACTGGATTTCAGTTACATTACAAAGCAGTACTTCAAAACAAACTGAAAAGGTACAATTCCCCTGAGCACTGCCTGTCTTCGCCAGCCCTGTCAATGTGAACAAGTCACATGTCACAGTGCCACTCTTACATGTCTTCCAAGTCCCTCAAACATCACCAGCAGCCCTGTTGCACAATATTGCAAAAATGTTTTACATTGTTCTGAATCAAGTTTTACATTTACCTGCTTCATTTTCCGACTAAACTCTTCATTGCTTTTCTTTTATATGGCAAAACAGGTAAGGTGGGTCTGACCCAAATGTCAAAAGCCAGGAGAGTGGGTCTGGCCTTTCAATGAAACACATTCTCTATGGGCTCTGTGCCTTGCCTCCAACCCCTTCATTTCCTTCTCTGCTGTTCAACTCTTGCCCAACTACAATAGTCTCCAAAACTGAGTGTAAGCACCTCAGTGTGGGCAGGAAGAAAATATCAGAACTCCACTGGGCACAATGGTTCATGCCTATAATCCCAGCACTTTAGGAGGCAAAGGTGGGTGGATCATGAGGTCAGAAGTTCGAGACCAGGCTGACCAACATGGTGAAACCTCGTCTCTACTAAAACCATAAAAATTAGCCAGGCGTGCTGGTGCTCACCTATAATTCCAGCTACTCAGGAGGCTGAGGCAGAAGAATCACTTGAAGCTGGGAGGCAGAGGTTGCAGTGAACCAAGATCATGCAACCACACTCCCACCTGGACAACAAAGCAAGACTCCATCTCAAAAAAAGAATAAAAATAAAGAAAATATCATAACTTCAGAGTGTATTTATTTTCATTTTAAAATTGAGGAAAACATGTTGTTATTAAAATTTAAGACATAAATTTATTTCCTCATTTGGAGATATTTATTGAGCCAAGAATTTGTGCCAAGAACCAGTCAAAGTGCTGAGAATGCAACAGTGAACCAAACAGACTGAGTTCCTGACCTTCTGAAGCATACATCTTGGAGGAGAAGACAGACAAAGAATTATAATAATAAAAATAAAAACGAGTCAAAAAAAATTTGCATGCAATTCACATAGTAAAAGGTGCTAATGAATAATGCAGCACCAGGAAATGGAAGAGATTGTGGTCCCCACACATAATCCATAGATCAGGCACTCATAAGCCATTTGGAGCTGCTATGATGCAAGAATGTCATGTACACAATGCAGCGACACAGATCCCAGGCCACGCACTCTCAGGATCATCCAGTGTGCAAGCATTAATAGACTATGGTGTGTGTGTGTACGTGCGTGTATGTGTCCAGCGCAGCTAGCTACAGAGATTTAAAGATGTGATCTTGTGTTAGTAAAAAAGAATCTTGTAAAGCAATATGGACTGAAGGCAATAGTAATAATGAATCACAGACGATAATACTGAAATCATCATAATTACACTCCTAGTGTGAGCTTTCTGAAATAAAATGATTAAAAATGTTAACGACATGTTTAATTACACTGCTTCTGCTAAAAAATGAGTATTTAATTATTAATAAATTGGGTGAGATCAAAAGCCTTCCTATACTTTATAATAAGTTTTAAAATGTTTATAGACTGCTAATTTCACCTTCATTTTATTCTTCCTTTTTAAAAAGTCTTCATTAAGATAATTTATATAATATACAATTTACCCATTTTAAGTGTACAACTGAATATTTAGTAAAGTTATTGAGTTATACAATATCCCTATGATCTACTTTCAGGACATCCTTCCTTTTTTTAATACCTCAATGTAAACAGTAGTATATATCTTATATAAGCTATTTAATATCTCAATGCAACCATAGAGTATATCTTATATAAGCTCTGAACTATACATATATACAATCTACAGGTAAATAAGTGCATATACATGAAGTAAATACTTTAAAATATTAATAATAGAGTGCCATGAACCAAAAGCATAGAGATCATGGGTTTAAAGTCCCAGCCACAATGTCCAAGTCCACATGGCCCCTTAGGACAAAGTACACTGGACTTAATCCCTTCATCTGCCTCTGTCTGCCTTTCCCATTTTCATGTAACACCTAATGCCTTTCTCTGCACTTAGAGTTATGTATAAGTGACCCATGATAAAATCAGAGGACAGGCAAACACAGAGCTCTTATAGTGTCAAGTGTCCCGGCAATCCCATCATCAAAAGCAGGAGTCCTTGGCAGAGTTAGTGTCTCACAGGTGGGCCTAGAGATGGAAGTTAAGTGAAATGATGCCAAATCTCCAAGATTCTAAGTGTAATGAGAGACACGTGTATATACAAACATATCACAAATCAGCACAACAGGCATATGCACATCAAGGTGCCCTATAAAGAGTAAAAAATGATTATTCAGTTCCAGAGATAGCTGTGTGATTCCTGAAAAAAAAATCTTTTTATTTAAAAGACAGTGAGAATCAGGCTTTCCTTATCAAAACTGGTCAGAACTCAGGACCAAATTAAGAGTTTCTATCTTTTAAACCTCCTAGTGTGTTCTAATGTTATCTTTTCATACATGAGTATCTTTTACTCTAATTCTTCCCCTTATTTTGTTTTTGTTGGTGGTAAATAATCAAATTCTTAAGATGGCTTTTAAAAAACTTACATATGAGTAACTAAGTGAATTAATAGTTTACATTTGAGGGCTTAGGTGCCAACCTATATATTAAATACTTTAAATATATATTCTCTTATCAATTACTGACATTAGAAGTGGTAATATTATCACACCCATTTTACAGATGGAAAAATAATGCCTGCCAGCCCAAAGGCACAAACATAGTAAATGATAGGCCAGGCACAGTGGCTCATGCTTGTAATCCCAGCACTTTGGGAGGCCGAGGTGGGTGGATCACCTGAGGTCAGGAGTTCAAGACCGGTCTCACCAACATGGCGAAACTTCATCTCTATTAAAAATACAAAAATTAGCTGGGTGTGGTGGCATGCGCCTGTAGTCCCAGCTACTTGGGAGGCTGAGAGAGGAGACTCGCTTGAAACTTGAGGCAGAGGTTGCAGTGAGCTGAGACTGCGAGACAGCACTCCAGCCCAGTAAACAGAGCTAGACTCTGTGTAAAAAAAAAAAAAAAAAAGGTAAGTGTTAGAGCAGGATTTAATCCATCTGAATCCAGAGCCCATTTTCCTCATCACTACACTTTAACACCTCCCATTTCCAGACATATGGCAACATGTGTAAACTAACCAGGATCCTAGGGAGGCGGCAAAGGTGATTTAGTTGTTCAAATGGAAGTCGGCATTGTGATCCAGAAGAAGTGATGGACATCTAAGAGGTTTCAAGTGTCAGCACCAAGAGGAGTGCCAGAGACAGAAACTAGGCATTCCAGGTAGAAGAATTTGAATCTACTCGTACCTACCAGACTAAGCTCTTGTGAAGAAATGGTTTCACTGTTCAACCGAGAATTTGAAAGCCTTAAAAACGAACTCTACTCTGACTATAGATGATTCTCATTTGCAAACTGGTATACTTGCTAAAGTTTCTTTATAACCCCCAGCACTTTTGCGGTCATTCAGAGACATGTGCAAAAAAAAAAAAAAAAATGTGAATCACTTTACATGCATATTCCCAGAGGAGGCTGTCTATTTAATTCTGTGTTTTTCATACCTTTGTGCTTTTGGTTGGTGACTTCACTGTTTAAAATGGTTCCTGAACATAAAGCTGTAGTGTTGTCTAGTATTCCTAAGTACCGAAGGCTGTGATGTGTCTTACAGAGAAGATACACGCTTTAGATAAGCTTCATTCAGGCGTAAGTCATAATGTTGTTTGCTATCAGTTCAGAGTTAATGAGTCAACAACATATATGAAATGACATGTCCTTAAACACAAACACATATACAATAAGATTATCTATTAATAGGGTGGCAAAAATATTGTGACTAGAGGCTGAAAGGAACCTAACTTTGTATCTACCCTCCGAACAATGGTCCAGTGTTTGCTATTTCAGTGTTTGTTTTGACTTTATAGAACATAACTCCCATCAACAATGAGACTCAGCTGTATGTGTCTCTCAGTAGACACAATGCCCATTCACTATTCAGGTGAAAACCAAAGTGCATAATGCATCCTTCTCTGCTTAATGAACAGGTTTATGGACACAAAGCAACGAGTCTATTTTCTACTACGAGGTCATGAGTCTGACCCCGCTTCTCTAACCTCTCTCTTCTACAACCTGTCATTTATACCACCAGAGCAGTAGTCTTTTCAAAGTAAAGAAGGAATCATTTTTAATGATTCCTGCAGTGTATGTTCTACTACAAAGAAGAAATAAGGCCAGACGCAGTGTCTTATGCCTGTAATCCCAGCACTTTGGGAAGCTGAGATGGGTGGATCATATGAGGCCAGGAGTTCGAGGCCAACATAACAAAACCCTGTCTCTACTAAAAATACAAAAATTAGACAGGCATGGTGGTAGGTACCTGTAATCCCAACTACTCAGGAGGCTGAGGCACAAGAATTGCTTGAACCCGGGAGGTGAAGGCTGCAGTGAGCTGAGATCATTCCATTGCACTCCAGCCTGGGTGACAGAACAAGACTGTCTTTCCAGCCGCACCCACCAAAAAAAAAAAAAAAAAAGGAAGAAATAGAAGTTTTTCCACAGAGAGTTATGTGCCCAACTCCCTACATATTTATTCTACCACTAATGTAACACATACCTTCTAAAATATGCTTTGAGAAGCAACAGATATTTTAAATGTATAAACTGAAAATATAGACATCATAGCTATGACTTTCATATATCTTGATCACTGTTAGATTTGCTTCAACAATTAAAAGTGAGTTTACAAATCATGATTTTGAAAAATAAACCTAGGCCAATATAGTTTCATCAATGTCTTAGTCCTATCTTGCAAAAGAAATAGTTCACTTTATAAATTGCTAAAAGATGGACTATGAAAAAGACACACACCACAAATTAAAACTTCAATCTTTAAACACGTTTCAAATGAAGCCCAGTTAGCAAACATTATACATATTAAAAGCTATCATGAAATGTTGCATTTAATAATAACTGTGCACTAAGACTATTATAAAGTTTCATTTATTGGTACTTAAAACGATAAAATAGTTTGTGACCAACTAAAAGCTATTTAAATTTATTTTTAATTATTCATAGCTAAGTTACCCTGAATAAAATACAGATTATATTGCTGTAATAAAATATGTAAAGATGATAATTAGAAGAAAATAAAACATTAGTTTCCCAAAAGTACTTAAATATTTGCCTAATTAGATTGACACATACAAGAAATTAATGGTTTTCAAAAGTCCTGAAATATAGTTTCCTAATCAACAAAGTAATACAACGTCACATAGTTTTAACTGAGATATTCAATCCAACATATAGTGAGAAACACTTGAGTTCACACTGGTTTTAAACGACGCCATGAATTCATTCTGAATCAGCATAAATACCAGCCAAGCAGGGGTTCTGCTAGCTTAATACATGGTTAGATAAAACTATTTCTTTTATTAACATGATCTAATAAACACTATCTGTGCCAATTAAAAGTGACACTATCTGGAATATAAAAACATCAACTTCATATGCCCAGATTTCAAAGTTCAGACCTCAATGCAAATATCTCATGGTGTGGGGAAAAATAAACAGCAACGTTTACTGAGCATGTACTACATTCCTGGTACTCAGTTACATGTTGCAGACAAAATTTATCTAATATTCAGAAGCATCCTGCAAGAATTGTGAATAGGCATAAAAGCCCCTACTTTACACATTAAAGCCTGCCTGACGACTGGCTGATTTTTGATGGTAGAGTTGTCATTGAGACTCACAGCTGCCTAATACAGAATCCACGTGCTTTCCACTCCAAGTGTTTTACCAATCAGGTGGTAGTGTGAACCCAAAAAGTACCTGAGAGAGGTCTCAATCAATTTAGAAAGTTTATTTTGCCAAGATTAAAGAAAAGCCCATGACACAGCCTCAGAAGGTCCTGACAACATGTGCCCAAGGAGGTTGGGGGTACAACTTGGTTTTATACATTTTACAAAGACATGAGACACATCAGTCAATACATGAAAGATGTACGTTGGTTTTGTCCAGAAAGGTGAGACAACTTGAACCAGGGGTCATGGTTGGGGAGGCAGGGGCGCTTCCAGGTCTTAGGTTGATTTAAAAGTTTTCTGATTGGCAATTGGTTGAAAGAGTTATCAATAGAAAGGAGGGTCTGGGTCATGATAAAAGGTTGTGGAGACCAAGGTTTTATCATGCTTATGAAGCTTTCAGGTAGGAGGATTCAGAGACAATAGATTGTAGCAGGCTTCAGTATGAACAGGTTGTAAATGTTTCTTACCAAGCCTAAAGAATCTGTTCTATCAGTAATTCCAAAAGGGAGGAGGGTATAATGAGGCATGTCTGGATCTCTCCTCCCATCATGGCCTGAACTTCTTTTTTCAGGTTAGCACTGGAATGCCACTGACTGAGAAGAAGGGTCCATTCAGATGGTTGGGTGGGTGGGGGCTTGGAATTTTATTTTTGGCTTACTGTAGTCAAATTAACATTTTGAAACTGCAATGAAATAAAGGATATCTGAGAGTTTACTCTGAGCCTCTACTGCCCTTTTCTCACCTCTCTCCTCTACAATCTCATTTATACCACCAGAGCAATGGTATTTTTAAAGTAGAGATGGAGAGTGGAAAAAAACAAGAGTATTTTGCCAGGTCCAAAAGGTGATATAGAAAGTTGGGGGGCAGGAGGTGCATACTTGTGTGCATTTGTGCAGAAAGTGCCTCAGGAAAGTCTGTGTAAACAAAATGCCACTGGATTTTGCAAAGGGTTTGAAAACTGTATCATGATCAACTTCTGCTTGCAAATAACTTATCTGTAATGTTAGTGATTATTAAATTCTTTTTCTTGTTTAAAAAATAAAAATAAAGTAGAGATGGAATTACCTTTAATGGTTCCTGCAGATAAACTTTGCAAAAGCTCCTTAATATGGCATTGGAAGCCCCATTTACTGTCTGCCCACAACCTGTATCCCCAGCCATTCTGTGGCCCACCATGAGAGAAAATGAGAGGGCAGAGGAGAAGGAGAGTTGACACTGCTACTCTGGAAAGAATGCCAGCCTAGCAATGAGGGCTGCTCCCTCCAATCATGAGATGATGCCACAGCCGAACAGGAAAGCTAAGTAGGCTGGGTCTCACTGGGCAGACTGCAGCCTGGAAAGAAACGACAAAGAGATGGCAGAGCCTCTGGGGTTGAATACAGAAAGCCCCACTGGATCCTGAATCGGGGAGGAACTTTTGCATAGACTTATTGCCCCTAAGGAACAGGAGAAGCTTTAGTGACCAGAATCCCCAGGAAGGACACTCAAGGTCCCCTTGGGTAGAGCAAACAAATGAGGAGGAAGGAACTGAATTCACAGATGGAGAATACAGTATGAGAGGTAGAGGTGGAGCCTTTTGATATAGTCCAGAGAAAAAGTAAATGACCTCGCTGGTGAACAGCCAAAGGGGAATAGAACGTGGTTGAAGGAGATTAAGAACAGGGCAGAGATCAGAAGGTCCCTCACCCAACGTATGACCTGGAAAGGGCAATTACATGGTGATGCAGAGGGCATTTTGTGCACGAGGGTGAGACTAAGCCATCTGCTATTCCTATCCAAACAATAACAACATTTTACAAATGACTAAATCAGGACAGGAGCATTCTTCCCTACACTAGAGACATGAGGAAGCTTTTACAAGTAATCCTGTCCATCAAAAAGCAGTATCCTTTACAAAATGATCTTACAGCAACAACCCAAACAAAAGGGCAACAAGCTTCAACGTAGAAATAACAATCAATGAGGTCAAACAAACCTTGGGCCAGGTTTGTTTTTGGAACTCAGAGATGTAAGAACTTAGAGAGTATATCATATATTACACAATGCCCTAAATGGTTCGGGGACAGTCCCTCATCATCAAACATACCACATTTCAAACTTAATGGGATATACATACTATATAGACCATAAAGTGTTATGAAAGAGTCCAAGTAAGAGTGCGCTACCAAACTTTGGTAAGGATTCTTACAAAATCCTTTCCATTTTCAAAAGTTTCTGAATTGTGAATTTTTAGATAAAAGACTTATGAACTAGCAGTTAACAGCTGCAGTAACAGAACAGCAGCAGTAATAGGAGGAGAATATAAATTTCCCCTTCCTGATCACCACTCTGCCCCAGGCACCATGCTGTGCACTTTAACATGCTCTCTTTAAAGATGAAGAATTTAGAGTTCAAAGAGCTTTACTCAGAACCTTTAGCGAATTTTTCTCCTCTTAGCCTCCCTAGGCAGAGTCTGAGTATCTTTTAATGGTGTGTTTATTCAGGTCTTGCAATCCTGGACTAGGCTGGGTGGAGCGAGGGGGGGTCCCCTCGCTCCACCCAATGCTTAGAATGGACTAAGCATTTTCCAGGGAGAGTCCAGCATAGCCACAAAATGTAGGAAGAAAATATTGGAACTTCCATTCACACTGACTTAACGTGTTCTTTTAATTTCTATTTTTGTGTATGCTGAATAATATATGTATTATCAATACCATAGTATATGTACATAATTTATAAGTAAATATGTAAACTTATATATTGGGTGTGTCTGCTCAAAAAGTACCTGCTGATAGGCTGTATGATCAAAAGAATATGCAGAAAACATTTCTAGAGCACCTGAATAATTAAATCCTTTAATCTGTTGGAAAATGAATAACACAACTGCAATACCAGGAAAAGAATTTGTTTTTCCCCTTTAGGCAATAACTATTTTCAGAACTGTATCTCTCCTTTTAGAAAGAAGGATCAGGTAACGAACATAATGTAAACCAGACAAACTTAAATAGACAACATATTTTTTGGTTTTTTGGTTTTGGACTTTTTAAGGCAAGTGTGATTTAAATAGGGTTTTCGGTAAATACCACTCTTACCTGTACTAAATGGTGTTTCTCTTGGGAAAATTCAGTCCCTATTAATTTCAATAAAGGATCTCATCTGTCTCAAGTTCACTCTTACATTTGTAAACTACATCATGCATGCACTACTTCCGTTTTACTTCCTCTGGCACATTCAAATAATTTGCATTTTCAAAAGTAGACACAGATGCCTTTTTGTGGACCCAGGTGATGAGGCAGAGGCAGGGTAAAAAGATTTGCATCTCCTTTGAGGGAAAAGTCATTCATAATTAGAAAAACAACTCAAACTCATAATATAGAAATACATCTATTTACCATTAACTGGGCTTAGAGAAATCTGGATAACTGAAGCATTCATTTAGTTGTGACATCATAAATAATACACAGGAATTAGAAACCCTCCTAGGGTTTGACTACATTAAAGATCAATAAGTGGCCAGGCACAGTGGCTCATGCCTGTAATCCCAGCACTTTGGTAGGACAAGGCAGGTAGGTCACTTGAGGTCAGGGGTTTGAGACCAGCCTGGCCAACATGGTAAAACCTAGTCTCTACTGAAAAAAAAAAAAAAATTAGCTGGGCACAGTGGCAGATCCTTCTAGTCCCAGTTACTCAGGAGGCTGAGACAAGAGAATTGCTTGAACCTGGGAGGCAGAGGTTGCAGTGAGCCCTGAGATCACACCACTATTACCCCCAGTCTGGGCGGCGGAGCATGACTCTGTCTTTGAAAAAAACAAAAGAAAATGACAAATATTTTTAAACTGTGATATTTTCAAAAAACCCCAAATAACTTTTCTTTGTAATGCTACCAGGGCATTGTACTGAACACACACCATTGTTACTAGATGCAAAATGTATATGGGAGATAAGGTTGAATTTTGTCTGATGCAGCGTCTACCCTCAAAATTCCTCCTTTCAAGGCGTGCTAGGAATCTGCTTTCAAAACCTGACTTGGCTTCTTACACATTCATCAATTCAGTCGTCAGATCAGACAAGGGCCCTGCCTTTGGAAAGCTGGTGTACCTATGCAGATATATATGCTTGGAGAGGGAGATGAAGCCATTCCACAGAGGATGAGAGCATGCGAGCAGAGACCTAAGTGACAAGAATGAGAAACACGATTTGGGAAAGAGGAGTCCGAAAATAGGAATGGATCCAGGCAAAGCCCCAAACCCAGCACATGTTCCTTTCTTCTAACAGCAAAGAGGTCAATACAGCCAGATCTGCCTGATCCGTCAGTGACAGGATGAGATGGCATCCAAGAAGGGATGAGGGCCAGCAAAGACTTGGGATTTTATTTCAAGTGAATTGGGAAGCCCAGGCCAGGAGGGGAGGTGAAGATTGGTCAGAGGATTGATCTGACTTGTAATGGATTTTTAAAAGATTGTAGTGGCTGCTGTGTGGAATATGTTCCATGTAGGGCAAGAGTCCAAGGAAGAAGACCAGTGGAAAGAAAAGTATCCAAGGTTCTTTGACTTACAACTTGTTTCTTCATTTTTACCTTTCTCATTATTCAGATTTCAGCACTGCTGGAAATACAAAACTATATACCATATCTGACATTAGCCACTGCCTATTGGGTCCACTCAGGAAAGGAGAAGATGGGAAAGTTGAGCTTCTCCGAGTCTCATGCTCACAGAAAAGACACCAATCCCTGTGATGGTCTCTCTTCCTGATATTCACTAGTGACATCACAACAGCCTCTCAATTTTAACAACATCATGCAAAGTTTTGCAACTATGTACTGGGACTTCCTATCTGAAAGGAGTCCCATATTTTGTAGGAGAACAGCTTCAGGACAAATTTTAATATGTCATCAATAAAAGTTGTTATTCATTCAACAGGCATGGGGAGGGGGGTGGTATATTTTATTTCTACTACAGGTTGAGTATCCCTTATTCAAAATGCTTGGGACAAGAGTGTTTCTGATTTTAGATTTTTGTAGATTTGGGAATATTTGTACATACATAATGAGATACCTTGGAGATAAAACTCAAGTCTAAACACTAAATTTATGTTTCATACACACCTTATATACATAGCCTAAAGGTACTTTTATGCATTATTTCAGTAATTTTGCACATGAAACAAAGTTTTGGCTCCATTTTGACTATGACCCATCACACCGGTGCAGGTGTGGAAGTTTCTATGTGTGACATTATGTTGGCACTCAAAAGTTTTTAGAGTTTGCAAAATTTTGTATTTCAGGTTTTTGCATTTGGGATTTTCAACCTACAGAGCTCAAGAAAATTCTTCTGAGCACTAAAATGTGGCTGTGAGAAAAAAACAAAAGTTTTTACGGGACATCTGAGTAAATAAAAGTCATCCCTGCTAAAAATCAGATTGTGCTGCATTCACAGAAAGAAGTACAACTGTAAAGTCAACAAAAAAATATTTTCCTAAGGGCACTCCATAGTTGCCAAACAATGTGATAACTCCCTACAGCTGAGTGATTTTTTTCATTCCTACCAACTTCCCTAGCTCTGCTTCATTCCCCCTGCTTCCTGAACAAAGGTCACTAGGATACCCAATTGTGAAACTGCCTTGGCTTCAGAAGAATACCTAGTACAGAGCTGACCATGGCTTTCCCTGGTCCATCCTTAACACCAGGCAGCATAAGCCCAGAGCCCTCCTCCACTCTCTCCTACCAAATATCCCAGGAGTCTTCACAGGATACAATGTCCCTCCCTTGGCCCACAGGCATGTTTATAGAGGTCTTTGTGTAAATAGGATTTATCATTACTCAGGAAAGACAAGTACAAATAAAATTAATTATTAAAATACTTATGTCAGATAGTCGTAAGTGCTGTGACAAAAATAAAACTGCTAAAAAATTATCTAGCCATCTATAACTAAATGGTTGCTAATACCATTGATCTCGTTTACACGGAATAAAACCCTTTCTCTGGATTTGATACTAGAAATACTATGAAACTAAAAAGATCTTCCAACATAGATTATATTCCTTCTATATTCTATCTAAATTCTTTCTATATTAGTCTCCAAAACACCTGTTAGATCAAGTTGGAAACTTAGCTGTCTTCCCTAAAGATATATTTGAAATCTTTTATGCCCCAATTAGATGGGTCATCTCATGAAAAATTGGGGTATAGTAACATGATCAAAATGTTAAGGACTGTTTCTCAAAATTATTAATTGATGTTATCTCCTAAATTTTGTCTTTAGGAAAAGGAAGAAGAACAGCTCTGATCTTCCAACAGAAGACTTCTAAAAAATTGTGTCTCCATAAATCCCAGTTTTGCCAAGTCCTGTGTCACATTCATTGATCTTTCCCAAGCATAACACATCTTTTATTAAAATGCCAGGTAAAAAGAAACACATCTGAAAACTTCGAGCTTTAGGAGAATAATACAATGACATTGTTTAAATTCTAAGCAAACTGACAGAAATTCTCTTTTGTGAAGTCATTAGTTTCTAAGTACTCATCAATCATTTAAGGTTGTGATCAATGACAAACTAATGCTTATTCTCATAAGGACAAGTATAAAGTTTAAATTCACTCATTCATTCACAACAAGGATGTCTACAACTCAGTATTTATCAGAATATAAAATGTGTGTCTTCACTGTTAGATAGCTGAGTTGCACTGATCTCTATTTCATCCACATATGAAATAATTGCTGCAAAACAATCAAACCAGTGGCCTCATTTGTAACATTTCCAAATGAAGTGGATAATTTAGGGATGATAAATATTGGAACTTTGTTTGGTGGTGACTATGTGCAGGTACTGTCTTTTTGTTCGAGTTTTCTAAATCCTCACAAACGTTAACAGAACTGAGTAAAATACCAATCCTATGTAAGAAGAAATCAAGAATTACAAACATGAAGCAACTTGTCAGCCAGTAAGTATCAGTGCCAGGATTTGAAACAGGTTCCCCCTGACCACAACATCTGTGGTTATACCTTAGGCTAGACTGCAATCCCTACCTAACTGGGATCACCAAATCTCTACTCTGGGCAAAGCGGTCATGATTCTAAAATAAGAATTTAAAAACCTGAAGAGAGCATATAACAATTATTAGTGCATCACAATGGGAAACAGTAAAGAAAATTACAAAGGCTGATGAGAAACTGATGGAATTCAAATATGCTATGAAATAAGTAGTGATAATAAACAGAAGCAATTAGGAAGTAACTACAAGAACATTCAAACGCTATGAAGAAAACATTTGCTGTTGCCAATCAAATATTGAGGTATTCACAGCTTTCTAACATGTCATCCACGACAGTCTCATCCTCTTTGTACACGCATGTGCGACCCTGATTTATGCCCTTTGAAATCAGAGTCATTGAAGGTGAAAGTAAACAGTGTGCTCTGGAGCATCAAGGACCATGTAAAAAGCAGATGTTTGTTTCAACCCACCATGGAGCTATACTACCACTAGATTTTTTTTTAAGCTGATGAGAAAACTATGTTTCAGTCTCTGGAGTTTAATGGTTACACTTGTGTGATACCGCAGTAGAATTAGGTCTGTCACATGCAAAGATGTGGAACTTAAGTTTTATGCATTAAAAAACAGAGAGAGACTATTACAGTATCCTTTAGGTCCCCTAGGAATTAGCTCAAGGAATGAAATACACACCCCATTTATTCTCTTTAGGAACTCAGAGTCTAGTAGGAGAGGCAGATAGCAAAGCAGTTCCAATAGTGTACTGTGATCTAGGAGGTGTTCAGAATGAGATGCTGATACAGTACATAGTTGATGCATTAATCCAGTGTGATAAAGGCCTAGACCACAAAAATTGTAACTAGGATGACAGTGAAGGGACTGAGAAGCTGAATTTTGTGATTTGCTGATTATAGGTATCGGGGAGGAGTAGGGAGGAGGCAGTAACAGGTGTTTAAGGTTTCTAAATAGGCCAGAGGTAATATGGTGGAACCACCAATGAACACAGGGAAAGGTGAGCAACAGCCATTTGCAGAAGGTAAGTCAGAAGACTGGTAAGTTATCAAAGTTGAGACATACTATAGTCCAACTTGATATTCAAGGTGGGAGTTCAGAGCAAAGTCTGGGATAGCAACATGGAAGACAGGAACCTTCTCTCCTCAAACAAGTGTATAAAGTGAAAAGCACAGAAGCACAGGAGAGCCAGGGAAAAAAAGAGAACAGGACGAGGGAAGCTGAGAGAGAGAGAGAGGAAGTTTCAAGGAGTAAGCAACAATTGCAAATGTTGCACAAAAGTTAGCTGAGGGAAACGGAGGTGCGCCCATCTTGTTTGGTTACTGAAAGGGCAGGAGACACCTCAGAGACACAGAAGCCAGAATGTAATGAGCTGCGAAGGCACAAAAGCAAGGTATGACAAGAGACAAAATAAAATAAACAATATTTAATGAAGACATGGTCATTTTAAAGTCAACTTATAAATAAGTGGAAATTGTAAATAAGGTTCAGATATTAACCACAGGGCTTCCAAAAAAATTTAAATTACCTGTTTCCCGCTACATCATACTTTTCATGTCTTATTTTGATGGCTGGTACCCTACCTAGGTCTGAAGAGACTCTAAATTACCCTTATAATTGTAGGAGACAGGTTAAAAACTTCAGAATTAGAAAAGTTTTAGCTATGATACCTTTTTTTTTACTTTGAGACCAAAAAAAAAAAAAAATCTGTAAAACAGAGGCATGAATAAAAAAACTGTGGTTTACTTTTTTCCTTACTGTGGCACCTAGTTCAGTGATCAGCCCTTAGTACAGGCCTAATTAACATTTGTTAAACAGAATTGAAGGTCAAATGGCTAATTAGAGATGGAGACATGACTTGAATCCACATCTTTTGATCTGTCAGGTAATTTTCTTTCAACGACAACTCAAAAGGTCATGTCTCGCACCTGTAGTAAACTCTGTAAAAAAGTTAAACTCAGTATCACTAGTTATTAGGGAAATGTACATGGAAATTATAGACACACTCTAAACTCACTAGAATGGCTATAAACAACAACAACAACAAAGAGAAAATGACAAGTATTGGCAAGACTCTAGAGAGATTGGAACCCTAGTGCACTGCTAGTGGAAATGTAAAATGGTACACCTGCTATGGAAAAATGATGTAGCAGTTCTTCAGGAAAATAACCATAGAATTATCACATAATCCAGCCATTCCGCTTCTGGATATATGTCCAAAAGAAATGAAAGCATGAACTTGAATAATTGCACACCGATGTTCCTAGCAGCATATTTGCAATAGGCAAAAGGAAGAAGCAATTCAAGTGCCTAAAAATGAACAAAATCTGATAAAGACACACAACATATTATTAAGCCTTTAAAAAGAAGGAAGTTCTGACAACTGCTACAATGTGGATGAACCTTGCGGACATTGTGCTAAGGGAAATAAGACAGTCACAGATGGACAAACACTGTAGGAATCCACTTACAGGTAATACTTAGAGTAGAAAATTTGCAGAGACAGAAAGTAGAATGATGGTTGTCAGGGGCAGAGTGAGAGGACAATGAGGAGACAGTGTTTAATAGACACAGTCTCAGTTACACAAAATAAGAGTTCACGAGATGGATGGAGCTGACAGTTGTGCAACAATATAAACATAACGTCACCGAACTTTATACTTAAAAATGATAAATGCTGGTCTTGAACTCCCGATCTCAAGTGATCTACCCACCTCGGCCTCCCAAAGTGCTAGGATCAAGACCAGCCTGACCAACATGGAGAAACCCTATCTCTACTAAAAATACAAAATTAGCCAGGTGTGGTGGTGGGCACCTGTAATCCCAGCTACTCGAGAGGCTGAGGCAGGAGAATCCCTTGAACTTGGGAAAGCTGAGGTTGCAGTGAGCTGAGATTGAGCCACTGCACTCCAGCATGGAAACAAGAGTGAAACACTGTGTCAAAAAAAAAAAAAAAAAAATGATAAGTGCATGTTAGGTTATGTGTACTTTAGGATAATTAAGAAAACATAAAAATGACAAAATTAATTTTAAGCCAAGTTGGAATGAATGTAGAGATTTAGCAAGTTATACATTTTAAGGAGATGAATTTGATAAAGTAAAAAGATATGTTTCTTTTCCAGGGTCAAAATCCCAGGCGACCATGGGTGCTATCCTTATTGTGGCTATGGGTAGCTCTGCAGGAATGCAGCCTGACCTCACCTCACACCCTGATCTTTCAAGAGACACTCTCAGCTCAAATATTTCTGTGAAATTACTACATTTTATATACCGCCAATCAAACAGAAGTCACAAAGTCATCCAAGGGCCACTATTACCTAATCATCTTCCATAGTCATGCTTCTTATATCAGTATATAAATATCAACGTATTACTTCTCATTTAGCTAAGACATTTTCTTAAACTTGACTACGAGGACATTTTCTGCTGCCTCTCATTCTAAATACTCAACACCAATTCACATTTCATAACACAATGAAGACAGCTTTTTCCCAGAGCAGATAATTTCTCTACCAAAATTGTTGGGCTCTGCTGTCAATTTTGCTAGCTCCATCATATTGAACTCTATAAGTAGCATAAAAATCACAATGTATTATTTCAGGCCATATTTCTCTTAATGTTGTGATTGTTCTCTGCGTGATTTCACCTTGCACAGCTCATGTCATTTCATATAACAGAGATAAAGACCGCTGCTCAGCTAATAGAAAAAAATTAGATAACTCTCAGTCCCTGTAGTAAGGCATAAATTCACTTAGCTAAATTGTTTTCTAAGTAATTTCATGGTGTTAGCTCTTTGAGGAGCCAGGTGCTTTTCCTTAATGTGTTTTTAGATTTAGAGTACATTAGAGAAAATTCATACAAAAATACAGGGTTCATAGGCTTCTATAGTAATTCCCAATACACGCTCACAACATGAAATTTTAAATTACTCCATCAGCACAGGTGAAGAATAGAATGTCTTGCACAGTTTGCACAAAGTGAAAACTCAGTTACTAAACTATAAATGTTCTACAAGCATAGGAAATTTGGCACAGAATGCATATTAAGTGATGTATTTTTAGATACACAAATACATCAGGAACATAAATATGAACCACCCATTTTCATTAATGCAGCCATTAAAAATTAATTCTCTAAGGCTATGTAGTCACCTAGAAAATGATTTATGGTACAATTTTAAGTGAAAAACACAAACTATAAAATTCTACCAAAACTATCTAGGTTTATGGCTCTGTGAAATGATATACAAGTATGGCCTAAATTGTAAAAAAAAAAAAAAAAAAAAAAATGAAAAAACTATTGATGGATGATTTTTTTCCAAGGCAGATAATATTTGCTTTTTTAAAAACTTTTACTACTGACATAATATTTGTATAATAAATGAAAATGTAAAAATAAAAGTAATGTTTTCAGTGATGTGTGTGTGTGTGTGTGTGTGTGTGTGTGTGTGTCTTTTGGACCACAGATTTCTGGTGACAAGCTCAGATCAACTCATGACAGCTACTTGAAGAGCTATTATTAAAAAAAAGATTCTGAGACTCAGTGGGAAATGTGATGTCACCCACTTGAATATCTGCCTTGGGCTTTGGAAAGGGGCGTGGAAACTTACCCTTTCATGCCCCTTTCTGAAGGGGCCAGTATTGCCATCTCCATCTCAGTGCAAATATCAGAAATGTAGATCCTATGGAGGGAACAGAAATATCCTACAGCTTTCCCTAAGACAATTCAAGAGGCCTTGGTAACTCAAGATATGGCACAGCTAATTAGTTCTTGCTCAACAGTTGATATAGTCCACACATAGTTATAGAATATTCTAAATGACACAGTGCTCTGCAAAATAAATGAAACCACTTCACAAAGTACAGGCATATTACAGGAAATCAAGAGATATCTACCTAATGGGTTTATTCATAGGTTGTTGTAACTCCTACTTATCTGCAATAAAATATTATGTTTATCATCTCTGCACTCAACAGAAGCTCCAGAGGGAAAACAATCAGTACAGGCATCTATCTGCACAACACAAGTGCTTGAATAGCATGTAAGCTTGAGTTTAACATTTAATTTAGTAAATGTCTGCTTTTCAAATAATTCTGTATTACCATTCATTCGGACTCTAAGGACCCAAAAAGCATACTGTTCTATACTGAGTTAATCAACAGGAAACACAGAGAACCTGTGTAAGCCACCGTGGCAGGGTTTACACCACCAGGTAAGTTTCCACGGATCGAGCAGGAAAGGTTCTTGATCAAGACACTTGCACCTTTGCGAAGCCTCACTGTCTGTTTTGGTTCATTGTTCACCAAACAATTCAAATTTCATAAATCATAGAATAAGGTTTTAAGAATCCAGTGTTGAAAAGATTCAGACTAAAAGTAGAAGCTCTAATTTCCAGTAGATAACTTGACACAACAGGCAGTATCTTGACAGCCTGAGACTGACAGGACAGTGTGCCATTTATAGAGAGCTAAAAGCAACAAGCAAAAGAGTGTATTTTCGGCATGAAAGGAAAGTTAAAGCAAGCCTGGCCACGGCTCTAGGCTTACCTGACTGGCCAGTGTAATTGGAAAGTAAACACAGAACTAGCTCTTACTGGGAGCAAAGTTCAACCAACTTGGTTTGTGTGAAGAAAGGTAGGCTCTACTGAGCCACAGTCAAGTCCTTGTCTGGGAGAGGCTCATTATTTCGAGATGGTTCAGTCCTACTTGGTGGAAGGGTAATGCCTGTGTAATGTACAATGCTGGAGACCTAGCATAAGGAGAAAATGGGTGCATCAAACACGTGGGGTGCAGGTGGACGGATTTTTTCTTTTCAAGGCTGCTAGTTACACAATCTGACCTTTGCACAGATCAAAAACCTGGCTGCTCTTTCAGGTCCCACATCAGGAATCACCTCCTTAGCAAGTTCTAAACCAACTCTTACTCTAATCCTGAGCTTCTAGTGTGAAGCAGCATCTCCACGTCATAATCTCGTCACACCTCACTTTCTTCATGGCCCTAAGGATCCAACATTATCTTGTTATTTTATTTACTTAGTCTCCTAATCTACTCCTCAATACCACCCTGCAATAATGTAAGTGCCCTGAAGGGAAGAGATGGGATTTGCCTAGTCCGCATCATTACCTAGCACATTGCAATTAAGTTTTCATGGAAGGAACAAATGAATGAATTCAGAAGAGGATTCGTTTTATTAACATCATGACTGAACAGGTACTAGAAATCCAAGCCTGCCTAGAGACTAGTGGAGAACATCAACTTAAAGAACCTCACAACTGTTAAGCTTTTTTGAAAAACATGTTGTGTAATCTATATTTATTGCTCTGTGATAAAATACAGGGCAGCTTTTTATGCAGGCATTAAATTAGTAATGATCATCAGTCTTACTGGAGGCCAAGGAGTAAACTATGGTGAGGATGCAGCTCGTCTTATCTGCTTGGAGATTCCATCTGGTTTTTCCCAATCATTTCATAATGAAATGACCCACTCCTCTTAACACATTAACAAAATCACAATCAACAGATGGACAATGAAGCCCCTGAACTCCACAACAGACTGAGGCCCACATAAGTGATCTCAGACACTGTCAACCAAAAATTGAAGGATCCTAGAAATGGGCATTGCAGCAGAAGTCTAAAGCAGAGACCTTTCCCAGTATGTTGGGACTAAGAAAGGGTAGCAGGTGGCTGGGTGCGGTGGCTCACGCCTGTAATCTCAGCACTTTAGGAGGCCGAGGTGGGCAGATCAGGAGGTCAGGAGTTCAAGACTAGCCTGGCCAACATAGTAGAAACCCTTTCTCTACTAAAAATACAAAAATTAGCTGGGTGTGGTGGCACATGCCTGTAATCCTAGCTACTGAGGAGGCTGAATCACTTGAACCCAGGAGGCAGAGGTTGCAGTGAGCCAAGATCACACTACTGTACTCCAGCCACTTGAGTGACAGAGCAAGACTCCATCTCAAAAAAAGAAGAAAAAAAAAGAAAGGGCAGCAGGTGAGGAAGCACTCATGAGGAGCTGATCAATGTGCATCCAATGACCTCTGAACTGATCCACATGTCTCAATCAAATGAGGAAAAAAACAGCTGCAGATGAATTAAAAGGAATCACATGCGCTCTCACACACACACTTCCTAAGCCCTTTTTTTTGGCCTGAAAATCTACAAAGGTTTTTAAAATATAAATTAAGGAACACTTCCTACACTCACGTGAAGCACAGTTCATTCAATGAATATATTTCTCAACCTGTCTGGGATGCATTAACGTGACATTTGTCCAGATCATGGGAGTTTCCGTCTCAAAATATTCAAAGGAGTTACTCACGATCAAAGATGGCAGTCAGCACACATTAGTATTTATAAGGCATTCCATTATAGTAGCATCTCTCAAATGAAAAGGTAAAGAACACTTATCAATATTAAAACCATCATCTTTTAAAAAGGTTAAATCGATTTTCCTCCACCACTCGGATTCCATCAATGCCAGTGTCAGCGCGATGAAGTGGACATTATCATGTAACAGCTTAAATTGATAACTCCCAAATGAACTTTCCCTAGTTTTCTATCATTTCTCAGTCTGTGGATTTTGCAACCCATTTCATAGAGCTTCAGCTAGAACAAAGGCTTAGAACGATTAAAAACATCCCAACCCATCTTCCCACTGAGCTACAATGCTGCAAATGAGTTTGTAAATATGAAGCAATTATTGGGTTCTATTAAGGGAGGTAAACATGACACATTATAGGGCATTAAACTTAAATGAGTCTCTCCACCATCAACAGTATCAAACAACAAGAGCATCAGCCACTGCAGCTACTCCTTAAGGGGAGCCTATGATGTCTCAGGCATCAGGTACTAAGCACTCATAAGGATTATAGGATGGGTACTATGAGAAGCCTCATTTCACTGACGAATAAACCGAGGCACAGAAAGCTTAAGTAACTTTCCCAATGACACACAGTTACTACACAGTAGAGCTAAGATTCAGGCCCATCAGCCCAGCTCCACATGCTTGACCTTGAAGCCACCTGTCCTTCAGTCTCTGTCACCTCATTTCCTGTGGGTGACTGTTTCTGTGTCCATTCCAAATAGATAGAGCATTGCAAAGGATCGTTCAGCAAAGTTCCAAGAGGCTACACAATGTGAGAGGAACAGAGGTAACAGTGACGACCTCTCCCCTACAAGCTCACCAAGCCTTTGATAGCCAGTCCCTCCCATTCTTCCAGACTCAAGTCACATTTCCCCTCCCCACTCTCAGCCTACACAGACCTCGTCTGCTTTTAAGATCCTCTCTGCTCCCAAGAGGTTACCGCTAATAATCTTTTCATGAAGACGAAGCTTGCCACTCCAAGACAAGTTTTTGAAACTAGAAATCATTTCCTTTTGCTCTATTGCTCCATTTAAATGTGAAACCATAGCTAATCAATATTTTTGGCTGGGTGGCGAGGGGAGCAATCAGAAATGGAGGTATGTGCTCCAGTGATGCCATTGATTACGTTTCACCTTCCAAAGCCTTCAAAGGTACTCATTTGACTATATATATACATATATATGTGTATATATACACATATATATGTGCATATATATGTATATATACACATATATGCGCATATATATGTGTATATATGTGTATATATATGTGTATATATATGTGTATATATACACACATATATATACATATATATGTGTATATACACACACACACACACACACATATATATATATATATATATATATGAGAAACACTGTCAGCTAACCCCAGAAGTGGCCAGACTTTCATCAAATTATACTGTCATTACCAAGAAACCTCTAAACTCAGCACTGCCAATATGATATGAGCATGTCCAATACTCACTTTCTGACCTCAAAACTTAGTTAAAAATGCAAAAGAAAAACAAATCTTAAAAATAAAAATCTAAAGTTAAAAAACTTTCAATATCTAGTATCTCATCTCTAAAAATAACAGCCTCAAATTAGGTAAATACATTGGATTTTTTTAAATTGTTACTGGCACAAAAATGTACCTCTCATTTTCTTTCTTTTAATACTGTAATTTAGAATCAGGTCCTACCATGCTTTCTCATCCTTATCCTGGTTAGAAGGCCATGTAGAACAAAACCTCAGCAGTGCACAGATGTCTGATCTCTGGGAAAGCTGCCGTAACATCGCAGGCACAAACTTACCCAAACCTCTGTAGATTTGCTTATTATGAAGAATCCAGACTCCCTCTTTTCCTTGAACAATAGAAATTTATGAAGTATCTATTATGTGCAAGGCAGTCTACATGTATTTTTACTAACATCCACAGGCATCCCAAAGTATTTTCATCTCCATCTTACAAACGAGAAACCTGAGTTCCAGAGATGTCAAAGTCCTACAGCTAATACATGGCAGAACTCATATTTAAACCAGGGTTTGTCTGAATTCAAAACCTAGACTTTCCCCAGTAACAAGGCGGTTTGAGGGAGCCATAGTGTAGGCCTTCGTAACTTGCTCACTGAGGTGGAAGTTTGTGTGTTTGAGACTGAGTCCCCTCTATTGCCCAAGCTGGAGTGCAGTGGCTCACTGCAACCTCCACCTTCCGGATTCAAGCAATTCTCGTGCCTTAGCCTCCTGAGTAGCTAGGATTACAGGCACACACCACCACACCCGGCTAATTTCCATATTTTTAGTAGAGATGGGGTCACCATGTGGGCCAGGCTGGTCTTGAACTCCTGACCTCAGATGACTGGGGTATAGAAGTTTTTTAAGTGGTCCCACTCTGCACCTACCTCATCAGAAGTGGCCTCCAGGAAGGCTTGTTGAATGGAGAGAATAACTTGGAACCTCTTCTCTCCTTAATCATTTCAACAACCGTATGCTGTAGTTCTAATTCTCCTGATGTCAAATAAAGAAACTGCCTAATAAAATCTGATGATAAATGCCAGACTTTTAAAAAACTATAAAATGTTAAACAAATTCAAAGTCTGTTTAATATTCTCAGGTCCAAGGATAATTTTTTTAAATGACATTTTAAAGACAAAATTAAAAAGCCTTATTATCTCGGCACTGAATTAAACCTGGTAACTATTTTTTTAAGATGGGTATGCCTTAGGAAACTGTAATTGTGCCTAGGGGCACAGGATGAAAAGTGACTTAGCTCAAACTAGACCATCTCTACAAACGAACCGCTAATAAGTTTCTAGCACTCATTTCTAGGAAAAAAAAAAATATATATATATATATATATATATCTGTATTCATACACTAGCACCTAGTATAAATTACATGTGTATGTAAAAAAGATTGTTCTATACTATTTTATCCTCTGCTTAATCACATAATTTAAAAAGCAGCAATAATACAAATGCTTTGTAAGTACTAAGTCAGTCAGCTCTGACCCACAGCCACTAGCAAAAAAATATTGACAGGCGGGCCAGGTATGGTGGCTCATGCCTGTAATCCCAGCACTTTGGGAGGCCGAAGTGGGCAGATCACAAGGTCAGGATATCGAGACCATCCTGGCCAACATGATGAAACCCCGTCTCTACTAAAAATACAAAAAAATTGGCTGGGTGTGGTAGAGTACGCCTGTAGTCCCAGCTACTTGGGAGGCTGAGGCAGGAGAACCACTTGAACCCGGGTGGCGGAGGTTGCAGTGACCCAAGATCACACCACTGTACTCCAGCCTAGTGACAGAGTGAGAAACAGTCTTAGAAAAAAAAAAAAAAAAAACTGACAGGCAAGAGCTGGTTTTCTGACTGGAAAGATTTAGAATGTTACCACAAAGCATGGAAACAACCAAAATCGCACAAACGAGACATCCAGATTGGTCAGCAAAATTTACGCTAGAAAATAAGTGAAACAAAAATATAAAATGACCATTCCTAACACATGATACAAGGACTGGCTTCTCATTGGAATGAACATAAACAACACTGATGAGTGTTCTCAAAAGCACATGAGGCTGGGCCTGGGCCTGGGACATCAGATCACAGGGTGCCAGGGAGTATTAGTTACATTCTCCCACCACTTTCCACTACCACTCGCACCAGCTTTGGCATCTGTTGTCACATCCTAAAAAGGCCACAGACTCTATGCAAAACTAAAGAGAGCCCCCAGGAGAGATCTCAGAAGCTCTGCTGGGGATAAGTGGAGTATTCAGAGAAGTAACCCCAGCTTCTCCAAGACCACGATAACCAAAACATCCACCACGTTTGTATACTCTGGATCCTGAAAAGACCTTATTTGATAAGTGTATCTTCACGCTAATAATAAATACATACACAAAAAAGTACCTCGATCTCATCAATAGCACCACAAGAATTTTTCCTGGGTTTTGAAATACCAACATCAGAATATATTTAAAAGCTTACATCATTTAAAGACATAAAAACACAATGAAGTTGTTCTCATGAAGACCTAGGAATTAAGTGTAGTAATATTTAGATATGATTGCTAGCTTTGTTACACCAATCTAACAATCATGTTTACAGCATCACTTGGATCAGATAAAGACATTTCCAGATTACCCAGCTTCATATATACACAGTCATCTGGCAGGAAATTGCTCTAAAATGACATTTATCAAGACTATGCCGTGTTTATTTCCGCAACAGAGTTTCGCAGGATTCCAGGGCTACATGGATGTGGATTTAAAGCCTCGCCTGTCATGAAGGATTTCACCTTTGCACTGAGCCTGGGAATGCAAAGAACTGCTCAAACTCAGGAGGTAGAGTAATTTCTGAAATCTTAGTTGGAATAGGTCTTGAAACCCCTCAAGTCTTGTGGTGAAATAATTTCCCTGGGATGCAAAACAGAATGCAATGGTTGAAATGGTTGAAACAGCACTAGCTTGAAATCAAATAACCGGGGTGGAAAGTAAAAAAAAAAAAAATACATAGGCCTGATTTCCAACCAGTTGGGTGACCTAGTGCAAGTTATAGGTTTCTGAGTCTCAGTGTTCCCTTCAGTAAAATGGAGATGATTCCTAACTAGTAGGGTTCCTAAGAGGATTAGCATGACTAAGATAATGCTATCACTGAGCAGAGGTTCAGAAATACCAGTTAACTGGCACACAAAATAAAATATACAGCAGCTAAATCTGTGGGTCCTGTAAACTAGGAAAAGTAAAAACTTCTACTGAAAAAAAAGAAAAACTACCAATGAAATGGCACAGCCTGACAACTGAACACAAAAACCAAACAATAGAGTAATAACTCCTGATCTTGGGCTCATGGTGATAATGCTAGAAATTGACACATGGCTTTGGAAAGGAAGTTGGAGAAAGTAGTTAATAAAAGGACCAAATGCCAATCTGTTGTTACTGAACAGGGCCACACCTATCTGATCAAACATTATTTGGAGGCACATAAATAGTTCATGACATCCAAACCTCACAATGTCTTTTGGTTCAAATATTAACAGAGAAAACTTCCGAAGAACCTTCTTTCTCATTCTTTGCCAAAGCTGCATGTCTATGCCAGCTCACATGAGGCTTAAGGGAGGGAAAGAAATGTCAGATAAATTCTACCTGTTTAGACAGGCCTAAAATGCTGAAGGCAATTTTTGCCAAGGACTCGTACAGAATTCAAAACAGTACAATGTCAGAAAAAGGAGATGATAAACATACCAAAGAGGAGATAAGGAAGACAGGAGAGGGAACTTATGTAAGTAAAGACTGAAAGGAGCTGGAGAACATTAATTATTGGACCTATTTCAAAAACAAACAAGAAGCCTTCAAGGGAAGCATTGTTGCTGTAGGACAAGGAACTCAGGACAGATTCTACTCAACAGATGTTTTCACCCATTGACCCATTGAAAATAATAATCAAGCCTGCAGCAGTCCTGGGCCTCAGATTATTCATGAAGGGGCAACTGGAGATGGAACAGCTGAATCCAAAGGTCATTTCCAGACTGTAAACCAAGGAAGCTAAGCACAGAGAGACAGTTAGATCCTTTATATTAAGCCAGATTATTATAGCAATAATGGTTATTGCGGTCCAAGAAATAGAATGTTCTTTTTTGATGGAAAGTGGAAGAAAAAAGAAAAAAGACACAGTCCTGATTTCCAACCAGTTGGGTGACTTCATCCAAGTTATAAAGTTATAAGTTTCCATAGGAATGGTATAAGTTTCCATACGAATGGTATAAGTTACCATATGATGGTAATATTATCCAAGTTCTCAGACTGAATCCAAACACGTTTCATAACGCTAAAAGTAGTTTCCCAACCATCACCTTAAAAAAAGTATTACGAAATCATTATTTTTGTTTTTGATTTTGGGGTTTCTCTTTTTAATTTTGGTGTTTTTGTTTCTAGTTTTTCTTGTGTTTTTGTTTTCCTGCACGATCAACTCCACTGTATCTGGGATACTTCAAAACACTTCACAGAACATGGGCATAGTTACACAGGTAAGTTTAATACTTCCTTTTTAGTTTTTCCCCATCAGTTTGCAGATCTCTCATGAATATTCCCACTTAACTAACAACTTTTCATTAATAAAGTTTATTTTCAGTTCCTCAAAGGCATCCATCCATTGATTTCTCAAAAACACTCCCTCTGTGCTTTTCCATCTCCTTCCTGTCAGGCCTAGGTGGTGCTGCCTCTGGAAGTGGCCCTTACCACCTGTTCTCACAGCACCCTGTCCCTGGCAGCACACTTCTTTGTAATCACTTGTGAAATTGTCTGGCCTCCCCTCTAAACTGTAAGCTCTGAGGAAATGGGGATCTGTTTGTTTTATTCACAACTAAAATTTCAGCACATGACATGTATAACACATGCTCAGTGAATAGTTTGTGGATAAAAGAGTATTTTATTTTCCTTCTAGCTACTTTTTAGCACATGTTTTTAAAAAGCCTTCTACTTGGACCACCTAAGAAAACCTCTCTATTCTACATAAAAGTTAATATTCTAATATCTGCTCCAAAACAGCACTGACCAATCTATACAATATACAAAATGATACAATTCATTTGTGATATATGATATACATAAATTAAAAATGTGTTTTTATAACAGAAAATAACAAGTTAAAATGATGTATGATAAACGTTTTACCTCATAAAAATTATATGGGCTCAAATTCTGAACACTAGCTTTCAACAAACTCCTTGTTCACTCCTCACTCCACTGTGTCAAAGGAAAGAGTCAAACTCTAAAATATTTTAAGAGATTTATTCTGAGCCAAATATGAGTGACCATGGCCTGTGACACAGCCCTCAGGAGGTCCTGAGAACATAAGCCCAAGGTGGTCGGGGTACAGCTTGGTTTTACATATTTTAGGGAGGCATGAGACACCAATCAAATACATTTAAGCAATACATTGGTTTGGTTCTGAAAGGCAGGACAACTCAAAGCAGGCAGGAAGATTTCCAGGCTACAGATAAATGTAAACATTTTCTAATTGACAATTGGTTGAGTTTGTCTAAAGACCTCGGATCAATAGAAAGGAAATGCTCAGGCTAAGATAAAAAATTGTGAAGTCTTACAGTGTCTGCCCTTAGAGATAACAGAGGACCAATATTTCCTATTCAGGCCTTAAAAGGTCCTAGACTCTTACTTAATCTCTTCAGGATAGGGAGGGCCTGGAAGAAAAAGATCTAGCTATGTTAATAGAGAATTTTTACAGATGCCCTTGTCTCCCCACAAAGGACAGCTTTGCAGGACCATTTCTAAATATGGCAAAGAAATACGTTTTTGGGGTAAAATATTTTGACTTCTTTGTCATGTAATGTCACGCCAGACTCAGGTTGGAAAGTAAGTCATAATAAACAGGGTTAAATAAAACCCATCTGATAAGATTTATAGTTTATAGGGCATGACCCCCTAGACCCCTTAGATAGGAATTTGGGCAAGATAAAATCAAAGTTTAGTCCTGTCCTCACTGCTTCAAAGGCTCTTGTTTTTCCTCCCACCAACCAGATTTCAGGGTCAAATATATCAAAGGCCAAGGGAGTAGAGAATTCATCTCTAAAGAATGAATCCAGTCTATTGAATTATTCAGTTGTTATAGCAACTGCATTATTCAATCAGTTGATAATTAGTCAATTATTCAATTACCATCCAAAGACTAGTTCTTTCTAATCTCTACACTGCCAACCTCTTTCCTGGAGGGCAGACCTTTATCCTATCCAATTATCCACCTAAAATCTCTACCTTGGGGTCATCCAGACATTTCAGACTCAGTGTCCATAAAGCTCATCATTCTCTGAACAGGGGCTTCTCCTCCTCCAATACTGACTTATGTTACTGGCACCAAGCCAACAGCCCAAGGCTCAAACCTGATCCTCAGGACCAGCACCTCTCTCTCTCTCATCACCCATCTCCACTTGGTCACCTGTGTAATCTTCCTAATTACCTCTCAAATCCCGCCACACCTCTACTTCCTTAAGGCCTTAATCAAGCCCAATAACCTACCTCCCTCCTGACCTACAGTAACTTCTTAGCACCTTTCCTGCTAAATCACTGCCAGAGGGAGGGCATCCATGCTGTTCTCCCATAACATTGCACTACAAGGACTTCTATTCCAGTCCACGGGGATCATGTCTGTTTTGGTCACACCATATCTCTTCTGGTACCTAACATAATATTTAGCACAACGTAGGCAGGCAATTATGACCACATGAATGAATGAATGCATGCACACATAGATGAAACAGCTGGCATTCTCGGAATTAGATTCTGCTGCCTACCATAAACTCAAATTAATGTTTGCCTAAGCATTTTTTTCCAGAGGGGAAGTAAACACACAGCAACCTTAGGTTTAGAACCAAGAGCAAATCATCAATCTACGTACTCACACACACATCCATGTCAATATATTCTTACTCATACTGCCTGACACCATGGAGTCGTTTTGTAAAAAAAAAAAAGGAAAAAACACACACATGCACACACGCGCACACACACACACACAAATCATGGGCAACTTTTTTTTTTTAACTAAAAAAAAATGTAATAGAACAAGGCACAGCTCTTCTGAATACCTTCTAAGACATAATGAAAAAACACAACATCACCTTCAAGTCCTCTGTGGCCTGGAGAGGGGTCTGGCCTCTAGGAGACAGGCCTGTGTCTAATAATCAGATCAAATCCCAGCATTCCTAAGCAAGGCCACCTTCCATAATCACTAGCATCACTCTCTGCTGAGTAATCTATACGGGCCCTTAATAGTATTTCCATGTGATGTAATCATTCACATGGAATCATGTCCATTCACTCATGAAGTTTTAAAAGTTTGCACTAGGAATGAATGACAGTAACATTCCTCCTTCCTAGTTTGGGAATTTGTCTCTAATAAAAAATGTCTTAACCACAGTAGCCAGCTAATGACTAGGATTGCTCAATAGGTGCATCCCAAGCAATCCCAAGCCTGCCTTCTAGACTTCTCGCCCAGTGCCAACACACAACAGTGGCATCAATGAAAACTCTCCCAGGCAAGACAAAAGAGAAGGAAGGTTCTAAAACCAGACAGCCTGTGCTTGAATCCTGGCTGAACCACTTTCCAGTTGTGTGACTGTGGACAATTTCCTATCTCTCTCTTTCAGTCTTCTCACAGTTAAGTCCAGGTAATTGTAGCCCTGCCTTATCAAGGGTTTGTGATGAAAATTTAGAGTTAATGTTTCTTAGCAAAATGCCTGGCACAACCTGAGTGCTCAATAAATGTTAGTGATAGTAATACAAATTACTATATTACAACACTAATATATTAGTATTAATTTCAATCCCCTCCTGGTGAGCTCAATAAGGGATTCCATGCCCTATCTGTTCTTTTAACTATTAAGACTAGTGGTTCTCAGATTTTAGCATGCACCAGAATCATCTGGAGGGCTTCTTAAAACACCGATTACTGTGCTCTAGAGGCAGAGCTCCTAATGCGGGGTGCCTGAGAACATGCATTTCTAACAAGTTAATCTCAGGTACACAGGTGCTGCTGCACTGAAAGGACATGTTAAGAAACACTGACTAAAGGACATCATGGCATCAGTGAAGGAGAATGCATGGGTCCAAACCACCAGGGCTTTTTTTTTTTTCTGAAACGGAGTTTTGCTTTGTTGCCCAGGCTGGAATGCAATGGTGTGATCTCGGCTCACTGCAACCTCCGCCTCCCAGGTGCTAGCCATTCTTCTGCCTCAGCCTCCCAAGTAGCTGGGATTACAAGTGCTGCCACCACGTCCAGCTAATTTTTTTTATTTTTAGCAGAGATGGGGTTTTGCCATGTTAGCCAAGCTGGTCTCAAATTCCTAACCTCAGGTGATCCACCCCACTCAGCCTCATAAAGTGCCAGGATTATAGGCATGAGCCACCTTACCCAGCTACCACCAGGGCTTTTAATGGCTCTCTGCTCACTTAGAATGACCCTCTTGGACTCCATCTCAGTAACTCCAAACTCAGCTCAAGCATCAGAAGCCTTCCAGGGATCCCATGGCATCTCTATGCAAGCCTATACAATGCACTGTGATCAATGAAATCAGCTCAGTGAGACTGGGAGTTCCTGACAATCAGGACCTCACCTGACTCAGGACTTGGGACATTAGAAAACTCCCAATAAATGGCAACTGATAGACAGTTAGAAAAGTCAATGGCCAAAGGCATCCCTGAAAAACCAACCAACCTGGAAAGCCTTGAAGACCAGCTCTCAGAATTGTTTATTGGACATGAGTGTCCAGAGTGTCTCTGCCATCCCATCCAGCTGTCTCTTCTCTGCTCAAGGGAGCATGAGTCCTTTGCCTTTAACCACAACTTTCTCTCTCACTCTTTGAAGGTAACAGAGCTTCATCTTTGGGCCTCTCACTAGTAGGGGCCCCCATGGGTGTGACAAGCTGCTGGGAGATGCTGAGTGTTCTCAGAGAGGGGAAACCAGGCTGCAATCAGCACACCTGTTTTTGTAAGCATTTCTGGTAAACTGCTCAAGATCTCCACAGAAACAGGCAGAAATCTCCAGCAAATTGTCATCATCTCTTTTTCTCATTTTAAATACATAGTCACTTTCACACACAATTTTGTATTAATTTTCTTAAAGAGGATCTCCAAATTGTTTACCTTTCAGTCCTCACAAAACTTAGATCTGCCCCTGCTTCACAATCCCTATATACTCTGCTCCTTCATCACCGGCCCTGGCTCCCCATGAGAACACCTTACCAAGTCAGGCCCACTTTTAAAATACCTCCTAGGAAGGATTTAACGCCTCTTCTCCTAAAGAGAAGTTTAAGGTGTCTCATTAGTTTCACCACTAGGTGAAGACAGAGAAAAAAAATCTGTGCCAAGATTGATAGAGGAAAAATATTCTACCTGATCCTCTCATCACAGGCAAAGCCTTTTCTCAACAGTTAACTGGCAACATTTCAAGGTAATTTAAATACAAAACCCCTTCCATTTGTGTGTAATTACCAACAATTACAAGAAAAGTCTTAACAAAGCAAGTGTTCTCCATGACAAGATATATTATTTGAATTCAGAGAACTATTTTCACTCACTTTCCATTCTCCACAGTAAAATAATTGTAATTTAAAAACTACTTTTCTAGTTTACATGCACTTAAATTGACAGCTGAGTTGTTATAAATCCTTTACTCAAAAGTCAAATAAGGAACGTGATTCTTCACCAGATCACCACATTGTAGTACTCTACACTTCTGGAAAAAAGGTTTAAGGAAAAAAATATATAGTTTTTTTAAAATAAATATATTGGTGTGTGAGCATAGATTTGCACAAACACAAAGGTCTTTCCAGGTGACAACAGAGACCTCTAATCATCTTGCAGTTATAAGGAAAAATCAAGCGGAAATTGATTTCAAAGCCTGCCCAGCTGAGAAACACCTCTGCAGGAGTCCGTATTAAAGCAAAAATTAGCTGTTCCTTCCATATGTAACACAGAGAGAATACATATGCAGTTTTATTAATTGGCCCTGTTGGGCTATATCAGGCCTTTCAAAATACGTTAGGTAAGACACATAATAAATTTTATTTTTTTAAAGTAGCTGTTCATCTACTTGTCACAGGTAAGTCATAGTTTAATCACACAAGTGCAATGAAAACAGTCCTCACTTTATTCCTGAGGACTACTTTAACTCGATTCATCCCCAGGAGATAGGTTTTGTGAACATAAATTTGAATTCTAATGTCCATTAAATCTGCCGGATTTACACTCTCCACCTTAGAGACAGCATGAAATAGTGAAAAAGTATGAGTTCTGCGCACAGAAACAGCCACATGCAATTTCCAAATTCATTACTTGACTCCTCTCTGCCTCAGTTTCTCATCTGTACAGGGGAACAGAATCCAGTTTGCATATTTTATAGACAAAATAAAGTGCCTAACATGGTGCTTGACACAAAGTTAATTCTTAATCATCTTAAGCATGGTTTTGATCATTCTTACTGCTTTGGAATGATTGATCAGGCTAATGACAGATACTCTTCAACGATTTACATCCTTTCTGCATTTAAATACTTATAACCAGCGATTAAACAGGTGCTGCTGAGGCAAAGCGCAGTGCCATTGGTCTCTTTCTAAACACCCACCTGTGAGGAGTAAGTGCTCTAAAATTCTCCTTTGTATTATCAACACCTGTGCTACCCAACGGCTCGCCACCCCAGCTCTCAGAGGTTTGTCCTTTAACCGGTATACAACAAATATCTGTTGAATCGAAATTCTGCTGACTCAAACAAAAAATGAATGCTAATGGGAATCATAATCCATAGAAATTCCTCAGTAAGTGGAGTCTGAATTCTGTGCGTCCTGAAGCAGGTGTTCTAATGTCTCACGGTTCACTGAGAAGCTGCTTGGTACCTCAAGTGTTTGCACCCTTGTACCTTCCAGACCAGGCTCATGTAAGCATCTAGAGGAGGCTGAAACCCTCTGCATCGCACAGAAGTTCATTCAGGCCCGAGAAAACCTCTTTGATGGCAACCCAAACACTTTAAAAAAAAAAGCCGTCAGCTCACCATTTGCTTAAGAAACGTACGGTGCACTAAGGAACTAATTGCGGAAACTAATCGCCTCTCAAGTTCACCACTACCGTCACCGTCTTTATTTTTAACTTACTTATTCTTAGTGGGATTGAGACACTGTTATCTACGAAATTAGCCCAAGGATTTCTGCTCTTGGGTCGCTGAGCAAATGTCAGCGCAAAGAATGAAAGTTGAACCTCTGGGTCTGTACAAAGAGAGCGTGTCAAAGTCCACCCAGCTGAGCAACTGACCTCTGCAGGAGGAGTCCGGGTTGTGGTGGTGACTAACTCCGGAGCGCCCCGGGGAGAACGAATGTGTGGCCTTTAAAATGCAAAGAAATCCGGGGGCAGGATGCCCTCCCCTAGTGCGCCTTCCCGTGCGCCACGCCTGGATTTCTGCCTCCAGTCCTCAGGACACCTTTCTGATCTCTGAACCAGCAAGCAGCTCCGGGGTAGTGGCTCCACTGAATTCTCATGCTGGACCATGCAGGTCCCCAACTCCCAGCTTTGGTTGCGAGAAGACGCCCAACCCCAGGAAAGAGCAGGAGGCGATCCTGCTGCCCGGCCCACGCGCGCTGCCAGGTGAACCCGGCGTCGCCCTCACCTGTGCCAAGCCGCGTTCGGGGGCTGCAGAGCAGGGCCAGCGCGCGCTCCTCACCTGCGAGGGACTCGCCGTCGCCGCTCGGGAGCGCAGGGAGCAACCCTGACGCGGCGGGGGCGGAGGCATCACCGAGGGCCCCCGGACTTCCTCGCCCCCCTCCCCCCACGCCCTGGCGAGCCCCGCCTTTAAGGGGAGGAGGCGGCCGCGCGTCACCTTTGAGCAGCCTCCGACCCAAGCGCGCGCGCTGCCGCAGGGAGTTGCAAGGAGGCGCGGTGCTTGGCGCTGGGCACTGGCTGGGCGTAAAGAAGGCGGTGGCTTGTAACTCATTCGTCTGGGTTGGCTCACAGGAAGAGGAAGGTGTGTCCAAAAAGTCCGGAGTGAGGAAATAGGACGAGGATGAGCTTGTAAACTAGTCAAGTCATAATAAGCCATCTTCGCGGATAATCACAAGGGTTCTCTTCGCTCCTGTGGGTCCCTAATAGATTTGAGAAGACAGCAGTCTCCCTTTGTAAAGCCCTGACCCTGTGAAGAGGCACCCGAGCCAGGCAGCCTGTTAAACCTGTGCCACGTGTGCCCGGCTGTGGGTGGAACGTGGCCGCCCAGATCCACAGAACTGTTTCCTGAGCTTCGGAGCCTCATCTATGAGCTAAGGCCGGCGTGCCCGTCCCGAGTACTCAACAGAGACCCCTAATGATCGTCCCGCGCGATTGTTGGCACTCAGTGACTATTTGCCATTTGTTCCCGCTTTCTCTTACTTTCTTTTTCTTCATCTTCCCCCCGTTTCCTGCCGTAATTGTCTTATTGCACTTTTGTTTGCTGTTTCACTGCCTGGTCAGTTTCTTTTCCGGTCTGTTAATGAGCCTGAGTCTGTGCGCTGCAGGAATTTGGTTGGATTAGGAGGAGAAATGCAGAGTATGATCCGTGCCTTCAGGGAGATCAGGGACTCACCTCTTGGGAAATAGCATTTTTGAAATTACATGCAAGAGAGTTACAGCAAATAATCCTAAAACGGGAATGGGACCTCTGGGAATAGGCGGCCTGAGAAATAAAGCGTTTAGTTGATGTCACTGGTAATTAAGAGCTCCAGTTTTGGCGTCAGAAAGACCTCAAATCAAATTCTACCTGGGCAACTGATTGTGTAACTGGACGAGTTCACTTGACCTCTCTAAATTTCAGCTTCAACAAACTGGTCATTTAAGCTATGAAATAGCTTAAAATATTAGCTCATACTTTCTGAGGAAATAATTAGGTAATTTACATAAAGTCCTCATTACAGTGTCCTGGGCCATGGTAACCACTTAATAAAAGTCAGCTAATAACTACACTAAGGTAGGAAATGAAGGAAAGGCGGATAAAAATTTGGAAAACATGAGGACATAATAGAAAACAGCTGCCATTGTCACGCAATTCCTACTTACAACAATAGCTAGCCCTGAGGAACACAACTTCACACCAGTTTGTGATTGTCATGTAAAACGCGATCATACTGAATTTTTACACACCGTTAGACAGTTAATAAAATCGTTAATTTTAATCCCAGCACTTTGGGAGGCCGAGGTGGGTGGATCAGCTAAAGTTAGGAATTCGAAACCACCCTGACCAACAAGGTGAAACCCTGTCTCTTAAAAAAAAAATCGCTAATTTAATTTAAGATAAGGAAACTAAGCCTCAGAACTAAGAAATAAACAGCCTGAAGCTTTGAGTCTAGCAGTCAAGTCAGAGCAAGCTGAGGCCTGTATGCTGAAGGTTACATCCCCTACAAGAGAACAGAGGTTAGGGGAAAACGGTATAAAAGGAAGAAGAGAAAGAGCAGTAGGTAGAAGAAGCAATCATACTTTTAAAGCTGACTAAGAATACACATGAATTAAAATAGTAAGTGAACCCACACAAAAAGCTTTTTGCCTTTAACTCCTGCCTCAGTGAAGTTCCTGTTCTGTGGTTCGGGCAGTCCAACCGCATTTTTCAATCATTAAATGGTATAGAAAGTGAAACAACTAAAGATACAGAAATCTAAGGTCACAACTTTCCCCTCCCACCACAATACACTCATCTGCCCAGCTTCCTAGTTTTTGCGTTTTTGTTTTTGAGACGGAGTCTCGCTCTGTCTCCCAGGCTGGAGTGAGGTGGAGTCATCTCGGCTCACTGCAACAACCGCCTCCCGGGTTCAAGCGATTCTCCCGCCTCAGCCTCCGGAGTAGCTGGGATTACAGGTGTGTGCCACCACGCCCCAGCTAATTTTTCTATTTTTAACAGGGACGGGGTTCACCATGTTGGTCAGGATGGTCTCTATTTCTTGACCTCGTGATCCCAAAGTGCTGGGATTGCAGGCATGAGCCACCGCGCCCGGCCTGTTTTTTGTTTTTAATTATTCAAACATATTACTTGTCTCCTTGTATGTTCCACCCAGGATATATACCGCCCAGGAAATAACATTGTTGCCTATACCAATTAAACTTTACTACATAACCACCGCAGCATTTAGAATGGCAACTGGACTCCTACATGTAGCTGATAAATTTTTAACACACTTTTGTTGTATTGAATTTCTCTAAACAGATTTTGAACCAGGTCTTACATTATGGGCAATGATTAGTGATATCACAATTATACTTAATAAAATAAAATCTCCTGCATATATTACAGGCAGCTTTCTCTCTCTTGTGAACAACCAGATATTTGGCCCCTGTTGTCAATATGATAATTGAGGTGGAGATTTCCCTCTTATAGATATAATTGCTTTTACATCTTGGACAATGTATGTTTGGTTGCAGGACAATCTAATATCAGCACCTGTTCTTTTAAATTGCAAATGGAAGATGTGTCTTCTGAAGGCCCAGTTTACCCCTTGACTATCACAGCTATACTACCTGTCATACATGCAGAAGCACTGTTAAGTGCATACAGAGGCTAGATAACAATTAGTTCACTTATCTAGCAATATCCCTGTGCCTATTTGAATGAGCCAGAGTATTTCAAATAGAACAAGTGAAAATTGCTGTAGCCACCCAGAATCTCTTGACAATGAGGGTTAAAGCAGTCTTCTCTAAAGAAGACAAGACCCTGTCTGTAAATGCACAGGAACTGGAGTTCCATAGCTTCTCTGCTCAGAGGGAGCCTCTTTGGGTCATCCTATCAGAGTTGGCCATGCAATCAACGCAATCTGGCTCCAATTGGAGGACAAGGCTAATCCTGCTGGGACAAGTCCCTTGATGTCAAAGAGAAAGCTTTCTGAGATCTGCTAGCAGCAATGTAAGGGCTTTGTACCTAGCTTCCCTCACATTTTCCTTCATTGGTACTTCTTGTCCTTTCTGGGCCAATAAGAGCAGAAGTAGAAAAACAACTGACACATAACAAATATAATGGTTAAGGCAAAATTTAGTCCATTGTCCAAGTAACAAATGTTTATTTTAGGTGTGTTTTAAGAGAGTATATGTATTCTGTTATGTGGCATTGAGAAATTGCATTTCTTTTATTGTTAGTGCAAATAGTCTTTGTTATTATATTTACTCAGGATTTTTTTTCCTTTGGTATAATTGTCAGCTTATCCCCTTTTTATAGGCAGGTGTGGAGAGACCAAATTTAGTGACTCACTTCAGACCTAGGTCTGCCACTTACTAGCTATGAGCTTTTCCTGTGGCTTCACTTTCTTGAACAAAAGAATGGCCCTGACAGAAAATGAGTCTTATTTTCTAATTATTCAGAAAAACTTGTTATAAAATCTCTTTGGAAACCAACATCAGCATTGAATTGTCTTAATGACAATTCTATGTATAAAGTTATTTCAAATACCTAAACATGTATTTAACACAAGGTGATTAGCTGGAAATGTTCACAGTAAATTGTTCAGATAGACTTTTATGGATGTTATACTTTTACTGGGTGAGAATTTTTATGGCCAAAATGAACATCTGGTAGTGGTGGGTTCCGAAAAGTTAAATTATTAGAGGCTTGGAGTTAAGTCTCAAGAGACTTAGTCTGCCATTCATCAGATGGGTAAAGTGGAACCAAATTCATTTCTTCAGATGAAGGTTAGCTTTGCCCAAGATTACTACCCTGGTACCAACATTTTTATCTGATGATCTGAATTTCATTCAATTAATTAATTGCTTAAACCTTCCCCTAGGCCAGGGGAGAGTTTCATACTGTACAGAATTTCTGGCCTTAATTCATTTTTATTTAACTGTTCTGTAATGTGTTGTCATTGGCAATAGTGAGGGGTATCTTAGAATCAACCTTGGAAAATATGTTGTTGAACATGCTTTTGCAACGTTGGTCAGGGTCATTATTTTTTAAAATTACACTGCCTGTTTTAAGATGATCCAATGAAGAAGTTATCACTCATTTCAGACACAAAAATCTTGGGCTTTTCCACAAGAAATGGTTTGTTTGCATCCTAGGGGTTCTGCAAATAACACAGCTGAATTTGTTTTCCTCTCTAATGGAGCCACTAGAATGCACAGAGTGGACCACCTCTGGCAAGTATTCAGAACTGCTTATTTGTACATTGCACATTACATTTATCTTTTTTTTCTACCTTTATTTCCCTAAGTGGGAGATCAAACTAGAGGAATTTTCAGGACAAGAATATTTAGATAACAATAAATTCTTCATGCAAAATTGTTGAGATTCACTCAGGGTGGCTGGCAAAATATTAAGGAAATATTAAGGAAAGTTATAGATTGTAGTCCCAAACCTTTTGGAAGGATGAAAGATTTTACTGGGACATGCAGAAGGCAGCCAGTCAATTACATTCGGGAAGAGACAGGGACGATAAAAGGCCTTCCCACCTTAAAAAGTCTGTTTACTCCACATCCCTTTGTCTCTACTCTGTTTATTCATGTAAACTTTGTGCTGGATGGTCCTCTCAGGGGGAGGTCAAAGGGGAATTACTCGTTAGTGGTGTTTACTCTGGGCCCTGGAACCTAAAGCTTTTATCATTCATAAGACGACTCTTTTAACCATGTTAGTTATCCACAAGCATGTTGACTTAGAACCTCTGTTATGAAATTCATACTAAATAGATGTGAGGATGGAGAGAGGGTCTTGGTCGATTGGCTGCATTTCGCTCTCTGAAAGCACTCGACAACCATCCCTCGCTCACTTGAATCACTGAACCAGGTGTGAGAGTGCATTTGTTCATCTATCATTAAGTCAACATCGGCAGGACAGACCTCCACAGGTGGTGATCAATGGCTCGCAAAATAAAAAGTACATTCATTGATATATTCATTCATATAATTGGCATGCACTCATCAGCTATGACCAGGACCACAAACTAGGGTGCCTCCATGGGCCAGGCTGGTGAAACAGAAATTGACTGTGGTCACATATAAGAAGATAGAGACTGTGGCAAATGGCAGAAGGTAGGCCCACCTAAAGATTTCTAAATTTACTTATTGTTAACCCTGTGCTGGGCAAATAATACAGGTGGCCAAAAGCCTGACAGCCAGTTTGAACCCCCTGATCCATATATTAAGCTCTGCGATAAACACTATGGATATAACACAAATATGATAGCTTCTGCCCTCCAACAACTCACATCTTTGCTAGAAGATGTGTAAACAGATAAACTGAATAGAGTGTCAGATTCAAGAGGCCCTAATAGCAGCACCTGCAGAGCCCAGCAAGTGGGGTAAAAAAAGCCAGGTGGAAAATATGCCAGAGAATTAGCAGAAACCGGGACTACAGTCAGTCCCAATGGATGAAAAAGGGCATCTTCATGGGTGAAAACTGGCTTACACCATTGGGGTAAGTACAGGCTCAACTGGCAGACAAAGGACAGTTCAATAAATGAAGCCAGCCATCTAGCAGTATTTTCATAATCTTCTACTCATTCAGAAAATCAAAATGTAGATACATGTGGAGAAATAAAATAACTATCTCTATGGCTGAGGACATTAACAAATTTTGGACTTGACATCTCCAGTCTGTCTTTGTGACTGGTTGGGATGTATAATTTGCATAAGTTGGACTTCCACCAAGATGGCCAAATAGGAACAGCTCCAGAGCACAGTTCCCAGCGAGAGTGATGCAGAAGGCAAGTGATCTCCGCATTTCCAACCAAGGTACCAGGTTCATCTCAATGAGACTAGTTGGACAGTGGGTGAAGCCCAAGAAGGGCAAACCAAGGGAAGGTGGGGTGCTGCCTCACCCTAGAAGGGCAAGGGCTAGAGGACCCCCCCACCTCCCCAAGGGAGGCCACTGGGGACTTTTCCAGGCACTTGGGCACTCCAGTTCAGATACCGCGCTTTTCCAATGGTCTTTACAGCCTGCAGACCAGGATATTCCTGCCAGTGCCAATGACACCCACACTGCAGGTTTCCAGCACAAAACTGAGCTACTGTTTTCGCCAGTGCCACGGGTTTCCAGCACAAAACTGGGTGGCTGTTTTAGCCTGAGCCTGAAACACCTGTGAAACAGAATTGGCCATTCTCCTGAAAAAAAGGGGGCTGAAGGCAAGGAGGCAAGTGATCTGGCTCGGTGGGTCCCACCCCCACAAAGACCAGCAAACTGGAATCCACTGGCTTGAGATTTTTGCAGCCAGCACAGCAGTTTGAGCTCGACCCAGGATGGTAGAACTCAGTGGGAGAAGGGGCGTTCACCCATTACTGAGGCATTTCTAACCTTGCCTGTGTAAACAAAATCACAAGGACATTTACACAGCAGCTGGGCAGAGCCCTCAGCACCTCAACAATGCCTCTGCAGGCAGACTGTGACTAGACTCCCTCCTTGCTGGGCAGGGCATCTCTACAAAAAGGCAGCAGGCCATCAGGGACTTATAAATAAAACCCCACCTTCCCAGAACAGAGCACCTGGGAAAAGGGGCAGTTGTGAGTTCTGTTGCAGAAGACTTAAACGTCCATGCCCAGCAACTCTGAAGGGAGAAACAAAGCTCCCAGCACAGCACAGCACATAAGTTCTGATAAGGGACAGACTGCCTCCTCAAGTGGCTCCCTGTCCCCTGTATGTCCAAGGAGGCACCTCATAAAGAAGAGCTCTGGCTGACATCTGGCTGGTACCCTTCTGGGACAAAGCAAACATAGGAAGGAACAGGCAGCAATACTTGCTGTTCTGCAGCCCTCGCAGGTGATTCCCAGATAAGCAAGGATTAGAGTGGACCTCCAGCAGTCTTGCAGCAGAGGGACCTATTAGAAGGAAAGCTAAAAAACAGAAATAATTTCAACATCAACAGAAAGGACGTCCACTCAGAGACCCCATCTGAAAGTCACCAACTTCAAAGACCAAAAGTAAATAAATCCACGAAGATGGGAAGAAACCAGTGAAAAAAGGATGAAATCACCAAAAACAAGAATGCCTCTCTTCCTCCAAGGGATCACAACTCCTCACCAGCAAGGAATGAAAAAATGCTAAGGGCAGCCAGAGAGAAAGGCCAGGTTACCCACAAAGGGAAGCCCATCAGACTCACAGCAGACCTCTTGGCAGAAATGCTACAAGCCAGAAGAGAGTGGGGGCCAATATTCAACATCCTTAAAGAAAAGAACTTTCAACCCACAATTTCACATCCAGCCAAACTAAGCTTCATAAGCGAAGGAGAAAATCCTTTATGGACAGGCAATTGCTGAGAGATTTCATCACCACCAGGCCTGCCTTACAAGAGCTCTCCTAAAGGAAGCACTAAACATGGAAAGGAACAACTGGTACCAGCCACTGCAAAAACATACCAAATGATAAGACCATTGATACAATGAAGAAACTACAACAACTAATGTGCAAAACAACCAGCTAGTATCAAAATGGCAGGATCAAATGCACACATAATAATATTAGCCTTAAATGTAAACAGGCTAAATGCCTCAATCAAAAGACACAGACTGGCAAATTGGATAAAAAGTCAAGACCCATCAGTGTGCTGTATTCAGGAGACCCATCTCACCTGCAAAGATACACATAGACTCAAAATAAAGGGATGGAAGAAGATTTACCAAACAAATTGAGAGAGAGAGAAAAAAGAAGGGGTTGTAATCCTAGTCTCTGATAAAATGGACTTTAAACTAACAAAGATCAAAAGAGACAAAGAAGGGCATTGCATAATGGTAAAAGGATCAATGCAACAAGAAGAGCTAACTATCCTAAATATATATGCACCCAATACAGGAGCACCCAGATACATAAAGCAAGTTTTTAATGACCTACAAAGAGACTTAGACTCCTACACAATAATAGTGGGAGACGTTAACACTCCATTGTCAATATTAGACAGATCAACGAGACAGAAAATTAACAAAGATATCCAGGATCTGGACCAAGTAGACTTAATAGACATCTACAGAATTCTCCACCCCAAGTCCACAGAATATACATTCTTCTCAGCACCACATCACACTTACTGTACAATTGACCACATAATTGGAAGTAAATCACTCCTCAGCAAATACAAAAGAACAGAAATCATAACAGTCTCTCAGATCACAATATGACACCATCTCATGCCAGTTAGAATCATGAGAATTAAAAAGTCAGGAAACAACAGATGCTGGAGAGGATATGGAGAAATAGGAACGCTTTTACACTGTTGGTGGGAGTGTAAATTAGTTCAACCATTGTGGAAGACAGTGTGGCAATTCTGCAAGGATCTAGAAATAGAAATACCATTTGACCCAGCAATCCCATTACTGGGTATATACACAAAAGATTATAAATCATCCTATTATAAAGACACCTGCACATATATGTTTATTGTCACACTGTTTACAGTAGCAAAGACTTGGAACCAACCCAAATGCCCATCAATGACAGACTGGACAGGGAAAATGTGGCACATATACACCATGGAATACTATGCAGACATAAAAAAGGATGAGTTCATGTTGTTTGCAGGGACATGGATGAAGCTGGAAACCATCATTCTCAGCAAACTGACACAAGAACAGAAAATCAAACACCACATGTTCTCGCTTATAAGTGGGTGTTGAACGATGAGAACGCATGGACACAGGGAGGGGAACATCACACACTGGGGCCTTTTGGGAGGTGGGGGGTCTAGGGGAGGGATAGCAGGGGGTGGGGGGATTGGGGAGGGATAACAGGAGAAACACCTAATGTAGGTGATGGGGGAATGGATGCAGCAAACCACCATGGCATGTGTATAACTATGTAACAATCCTGCATGACCTGCACATGTACTCCAGAAAAAGTATAATAAAAAAGTTTGCATAAGTTTTCATTCATTCAGCCTCCAATTACTGCCTGTAATGATGACCTACAAAGAAAGTACAGAATCACTAATTAATGGTTTGAAAAGTAGTCCAGAAATAGATGGGGTCTTATTAAGGGCATAAGGACATTTTCAAACTAACCTGGTATGCAATTACCCGCTTTATGGATTTTTTTTTTTTAGGTACATCTTTATGGTGACAATTGTTGCCACTTTCTGAAAAAATCCAAAATAGAGAATAAGATACTAAATAATCTGACCTTAAGACTAAGTGAATTTCTTGATTTCCAGCATGTGCTAAAGTTTTTCATTTTTCCTATTAAGAAATACCCAACTATAATGAAAATTATACATCCTGTAAAGGGCTTGTTCTTTTAAAAAGTAAACTTTGCTTATGTTGAACTTCCTATTCAGCTTATTTAAAAATGGAGAAGAATAAGGAAAATCCAATTCAGTCAGCATAAAAATATATTTTAGATATTTTAAAGGGTAAGGAGTGGCTTTATTGATTAATATCAGACATCTTCTCAGTTGTAGTTTAGAACTTTCTACAGTGACCTTTGCATCCACTTTCAGTGTGGGCCGTGACCTGCCTCCTTATCCCTAATGCTCTTGTGAAAATGAGCCCTATTTGATCAATTTGCAAAAATGTAGTTCTATTCCAGCAGCTCTCATCTGAAAACCCCAGTTTTATATTTTGAACTATATTTACTGCTTTCATACACATTGATTAGCAAAATATACTCAAGGAATCCACAAAACTAAGAGAATCCTGGCTATATGTTGATACAGCACATTAAACTATTCTGGGGTCTTTTTTAAGTTTTGTGTCTGTAATGCCTCGTTTCTGAAAGACTATTTTCTCCAGCAATGAAAACCAATCATTTCTGTTGAGAACCAACCAAATTCCAGTATTATGTTGTTTCACCTGAACATACTATATGTATTTTGGTTCATTACTGAAATACAATTTTGTAGGGTTTGTTGTTGTCATTGTTGCTGTGGTTGTGGTTTTTCTGAGACGGAGTCTCGCTCTGTCACCCAGGCTGGAGTGCAGTGGTGCAATTTCAGCTCATGAAACCTCCACTTCCAGGGTTCGAGTAATTCTCCTGCCTCAGCCTCCTGAGGAGCTAGGATTACAGGTGTGCACCATCATGCCCAGCTAATTTTTTTGTATTGTCATTAGAGGTGGAATTTCACCACTGTTAGCCAGGATGGTCTTGATCTCTTGACCTCGTGATCTGCCTACCTCGGCCTCCCAAAGTGCTGGGGTTACAGATGTGAGCCACTTCACCTGGCCTTTGAAATACAATTTATTAAGAAATATTTCTTTGAGAACTAGAAGTAAAGTGACATGGAATAGGCTTAGAGACCCACATTTAAAATGCATGTGGAGACATTATCTTGCTGGTTGCCCATGTTCTGGGTGGCTCTAAAGTGCACATTTTAGTGAGGTGTACTCAGGGAGGCTTGTGTCCCCTGCAAGACAGAAACTTCCACGGTCATTTAATGATGAAAACTGGCAGGCGAATAAAAGGCAGAATTAGCAGCACCATGAAAAGTGTGACTGAAAGTTAGAAAAGTGGAAATTAAAAATGAAAAATCAAGTGATCAATGAACAGTGGGGGAAGTGAGCTGGAATTTAAATTGGTCAGGCAAAACTACTATGAACCATCAGGACAAGAAGACCAGAAAGTGTGAAGACAAATAAGGTAGACAAGTAAAAAAAATAATGATCTGATTATATAAGTAATGATGATAATGAGCCCAATAGAATCAAAGTTCGTACTATATATAGCTGTAATGTAAGTCAGACAAGAAAATTGATTTTTTTTCTTTGGAATCACACTTTCGTCAAGGTGTGGCTGTCACTGCAGTTTTTAGAAATACAGCAATACTCTGCTTAATGAACTACCATTATACCTTATCTGACTATATTATTCTCAGAGAATATGAAGACTCATTAGCTCATTCCTATAAAAGCAACTCAGGTGAATGTATAAGCCTATTGTTATTAAGAAGAGTATAATGTTAAAAAGAGTTATTTGCAAGAATTAATGTCTTGTTTTAATATGTAGCATCTACCTAACATAAATTCCCAAAATAAAATTTGCAATTATATCTGTAGAAAATATATCTTTTATTCCATTAATGTCTTTGTTGTTTTCTCACCTTGTCTTCTGCTCATGGCTTCCTATACATAGCCTTTGGCTTACCATCTTTCCTATCACCCCACTTATTCTTTCATTTTTGACTATCTAGAAAGACTCATTGTCAGTAACGTGTATCCAAATTCTAACTTCCCCAAAGCCCACATAAATTACTGTCTCCTTCACAAAGAATCCCCTCATTCCTCAACCAGAAAAGATCTCTCACTCTCTCTCAAGAATACCCTTAGTGGCCGGGCGTGGTAGCTCATGCCTGTAATCCCAGCACTTTGAGAGGCCAAGGCTGGTAGATCACAAGGTCAGGAGTTTCAAGACCAACCTGGCCAAGATGGTGAAATGCCATTTCTACTAAAAATACAAAATTAGCAGAGCATGGAGTCGGGTGCCTGTAGTCCCAGCTACTTAGGATGCTGAGGCAGAGAATTGCTTGAACCCAGGAGGCAGAGGTGGCAGTGAGCCAAGATCATGCCACTGCACTCCAGCCTGGTCTACAGAGCAACCCTCCATATCAAAAAAAAAAAAAAAAAGAAAAAAGAAAAAAAAAAGGAATCCCCATAGCAATACTACCAGTTTTAAAATGCTTCAATCAAGAACAACTGCTTCTGTTGTTACAAAATACTTATTTTGAATACCTTTCTTATCTTTCAAACATTTGTTTCAGAAATATTTCTGGAGTACTCCATGCTAGTCTTGGCAGAATGCAAGCTTTCTGATTTCACACACTTATCAACATACCAGTTAGCTAGTGTTGCGTAACAAATAACCCAAAAACTTAGCTGTTTAAAGAAACAAGCATTTAAGCATTTATCTGAGTTTTGGTGGGACAAGAATGCTGGTCTGGCTTAGATGGGTGCTTCTGACTTAGGATCTCCCATGAGGTCACAATCAAGCTGTCCACCAGGGCTGCAATCATCTCAATGGCCACCTAGATCCAGAGTGTTGGCTTCAAATCTCACTCACGTGGTTATTGGTAGAAGTCACTCAGTTCCTTGACACGTGGACCACTACATAGGTGGCCTAATGTTATGTGTCCTCATGTTATGGCAACAAGTAAAGAAAGAGAGAGAGAGATTGCAAGAGAAAGAGACCAAGATGAAAGGTACCATCATTTAGTAGCCTAATCTTGAAATGACGCCCTGTAACTTCTGCCGTATTTTATTCACTAGATATAAATCAGTAAGTTCATCTAAAATGCAGGGAAAGGGAACAGCATAAGGGCCGGAACATCAGGAGGATGGGATCAATGGGGACCAATTTAGAAATTGCCTATGACACCTAAGTAGCACAACAGATATATAATAAATGTCTGATAAAAAATAATGTTTAGAGTTTATTGAATTTCTTGAATCTATGAGTTTATAGTTTTCATAATTTGATGAAAAATGTTTCAGCCATTATTTCAAAATTTTTATATCCCCACCTCACCCCACCTCACCCCACTTTTTCTTTTTTGGGGTGCTGTTACAGATGGTTAGGCCATTTGACACTACCCTACTGCTCACTAATGCTTTGTTCGTATTTTCCTTTTCGTCAAGCTTCTTTTCTCTGTGTGTTTCATTTTTGGATAGTTTCTATGTGTTCAAGTGGATTAATTTTTTTTCTGTAATACCTTATCTCTGCTAATTCAATACAATGTATTTTTCATCTCAGAAACTGTCTTTTATTTTTAAGATTTTGACTTGTATCTTTTATATAGCTTTTATTTTTCTCCTTCCTATGTTTATATTCTCCTCTACTTTGCTGTAGTAGAGAATACATTAATAATACTATTTTATCCTCTTTGTCTACTAATTCTATCATCAGTTTTATTTTTATTTCTGGGTTTCTTTAGATTGATTTTTTTTTTCTACTTGTTATGAGTCTTTTTTTTTTCTCTGCATGCCTAGTAAATTTTGATTAAGTGTCATACAATGTGAATTTTAATAGATGTAACATTTTTTAGAATTATTATTTATTTAAATATTAGGGGTCCTCTTCTTGAATGCAGATACGTTTCTTGGAAAAAATTTGATTTTATTGAGACTTGCTTTAATATTGGTTGGGTGGATCCAGAAAAATCTTTAGTCCAAGTTATAACTTTTGAGGATTCTACTGCATGTGTTAGCTCTTTCCTTACCACCTTATAGGAACTTGAACTATTCTTGACCCTGTATGAACCTCAAGGATTATTCCACTTGCTTCTTTCTGGTGGTTTTCTTAAATACATCAACTAATTGGTATTAAGCTAAACATTGAGATAAATTCCTTGTTGATAGATCTCTCTCTCTCTCTCTCTCTCCCTCTCTCTCTCTCTCTCTCTCTCTCTCTCTCTCTCTCTCTCTGGGGAGGGGGCAGATGTTTCCTTTCTACTCTCTCCCACAGATGATGGCCGCATTGGCCTTTCTAATCTCTCCTCAACTCAGAAAAGCCACCAGGATTTTCTGGGTGTTCCTATTCCTGAAACCCTACAGTCAATAAGCTGAGGATACTGTAGGACTCGTTTCATGTATTTCCCTATTCTTAAAGTTCATAGGACTGCATTTTCTGTTGTTTAATATCTGAAAATGCTATTGTTTTATATATTTGGCTTGGCTGTTGTGGTTGTTTTTAAATACAGAAAGGTAAATCCAGCCCTTTTAGTCCATCATGGTCAGTAGCTGAAGGCTAATCCTATAGACATTTGGCTCAATAACATCTAGCCTCTCAGTGACCTGTATGGCATTTATTCTTTGTGAGAGAAGAGACTTGAATATATATATATATATATATATATATTTTTTTTTTTTTTTTTTTGAGACAGAGTCTCGCTCTGTCACCCAGGCTGAAGTGCAGTGGCATGACCTCAGCTCACTGCAACCTCTGCCTCCTGAGTTCAAGAGATTCCCTGCCTCAGCTTCCTGAGTAGCTGAGATTATAGGCACACACCACCACGCCCAGCTAATTTTTGTATTTTTAGTAGAGACTGGGTTTCACCATGTTGGTCAGGCTGGTGTCGAACACCTGACCTTGTGATCCGACCACCTCAGCCTCCCAAAGTGCTGGGATTACAGGCATGAGCCACAGAGCCTGGCCAACTAAATTTTTTAAAGCTAACAGAGACATGTACCAGGAGTCAGAATATCTGAGTTCATAACTTGGCTTCAGAAAATTATAGTGGTATTTTTCAGGCAGTCAATTCCCTGAAGAGATTAGATCACATCAAAGATTCTTAGAATTTTCATTCAAGGAATTTACTGTATTACTATTATTATTTTTAATTTGGTTACCTTGAATATCTTACTGGCAGCTCAGATAAGTTGGTCCAGCCCCAAATTTCTCTTAATGCCACCAATACCCAGTCAGGGGTCTGATGACTATAACATCAGTGTTGATTCATTAAGTTAATCTAATTCTAGCCAAAAGGAAAGCAGCAGCATCTTAGAAAGCCTATGCAGTCTTATTATGGGAAATTGTCTACTTCTATTAAGAGTAAGCCTTTACAGGTCTAGCACCTAACTTTTATAAATCTTTTCCTCAATACTAAATAGTATCTTTGCAAAGGTAATAACATTAAGACTTCACACAGGAATCACCACTCTCAATATTGACCAATCTTTTTAAATCACAACCAGGCAGATTTCCAGGCCTCTATGATACCAAGCAAAATTTCTCTGTCAAGACACTGCTTCTCATTCTCTTTGAAATATGCCAAGGATTGCATTCGAGAGTAATATAACTGGAAGTAATTTGGAAATGAGGCTACCAAGCATAAAGTCACTAAGCAACTTTATCTTTCAAGGCAACTGGCAAACGATTAAAGACGTAACTTATGATCCAAAGCACTTTTGTGCACCTTTCATTTGTAAGTGAAAACAAGGTGCAACGACCAGCATCAAAAGCCTTCTGTAAAGTGGCAGGTTCTCTATTATTATGCCCAGATGAGTAACTTCCTTACCTCCAAGTTGTCTTTGATGGACATGTTCTTGATCATTCCAAACCCAGCTCAGTGTCTCCTATTATATGATAGGAACTTGCCACTTCTAGAACCACCTGCAGCATAAACAAAATTAGCTACGTAAATTTCCATTTCAAATTAGCTCTCTTTCCTAATTTGTCTATATATTTTAATGGAATTACTACTTAAGCTTTCGCTAATCATTTCTTTTTCTACTTACCTAATGTATTCTATCATCTGAATAACAGGGTTAAAAATTTGGGTGTCTAGAACCTTATACTAGGTTTTGTTTGCTTTTTGACCAACCATGAGGAGTTAGACTGGTCATGTTGAGAACTTAAGCAATAACAAGCAAATAAACTAATAGAACCTACCTGGTATAGTGTATGTGCTTATTCACTGAGGATGACCTTAAGCAATTTAATGACCCTTAAATATGACTTGGAAATAGTGTCGACATCAAAGGATTAGTGTGAGGATAATACATATTTTGAATATATCTAAGCCAAGCCAGATTCTCAAGAAATCGAATTGGTGGATGCAGTAGTGATGATAATGATGATGATGATGATGATAAAGTTCATGCCTGTAAGTAACCCTTATCTCCTTTATTGTTTTTTTACAGCATTTTATTGTGAAGGAAATCTGAAACATACAGCAGACTTGGGAGACTTACTATGCAAACCTGTATAGCCACCTCCTAGATTCTACTACACATTTTGTTGCATGCCATTTTGTTGTTCAACCATCTATTCCTCTATCAGCTGATCTGTTGAATTTTGAAAGATTCAAAAGCAAACTGCAGACCTTGTTATACGCTCTGCATGCACAGAATTAACTGCAGTTCAGTATTTTTCTTTCAATATAAATATTATATACATTCACATGATCGTAAGTATAAATTCACTGTTTTGATGAAATAAGGTTCTTATAGTATCAAGATATAGGATATTATTTTCACACCCTCCCCAAAGTTACTTGAAAGCCCTTACCCTGGCAGTACCCCCTCCACACACACATATTCACACAAACACACACAGCTGCCTCACTTCTGACTTTCTATTTCATCACACATTAGTTTTGCCTGTTCTGGAATTTCAAATAAATGTACTCTTTTGAGTAAGGTTTTCTTTTTTTCACATTATTTAATGTTATTGAAATTCACTCATTTTGCTGTGTGTATCAGTAGTTTGTACTTTTTGCAAGTGATGGTTTATTGTATGACTGTATCACAGTTTGTTTATTCGATTGATGAACACCCAGCTGTGCCCATTTTGGGGATGTTATGAATAAAATTGCTGTGTACACTTTTTAAAAATTTTACTTTAAGTTCTTGGTTACATGTGCAGAATGTGCAGGTTTGTTATACAGGTATACATATGCCATGGTGGTTTGCTGCATCTATCAATCCGTCATCTAGGTTTTAAGCCCCACAGGTGTGAGGTCATAAGGGTAGATTATCTCCCCTTTCTTTTTTAAAGAAGGTATTTGTCCTAATGCTCACCCTCCTCTTGCCCCCCAGCCACCTAGCAGGCCCTGGAGTGTGATGATCCCTTCCCTATGTCCGTGTATTCTAACTGTTAAACTCCCACTTATAAGTGAGAACACGTGATGTTCGGTTTTCTGTTTCTGTGTTAGTTTGCTGAGAATTATGCCTTTCAGCTTCATCCATGTCCTTGCAAAGGACATGAACTCATTCTTTTTATGGCTGCATAGTATTCCATGGTGTATATGTGCCACATTTTCTTTATCCAGTCAATCACTGATGGGCATTTGTGTTGTTTCCACGTCTTTCCTATTGTAAATAGTGCTGTAATAAATATACTTGTGGATGTGTCTTTATAATAGAATGACTTATAATCCTTTGGGTATCTGCTCAGTAATAGGATTGCTGGGTCAAATGGTATTTCTGGTTCTAGATCCTTGAGGAATAGCCACACTGTCTTCCACAAAGGGTGAACTAATTTACACTCTCACCAACAGTGTAAAAGCGTTCCTATTGCTCCACAGCCTCACCAGCATCTGTTGTTTCCTCACTTTTTAATAATCACCATTCTTTTATTTTTTATTTTTTTTGAAAGAAAGAGAGAGAAAAGAAGAAAGAAAGAGTGAAAGAAAGAAAGAAAAAGAATGTAAGAGGGAAAGAAAGAGGAAGAGAAAGAGGAAGAGAGAACGGGATTCCTTCCTGTCTCCATTGTTAAGCACAATTATTGGCATAAAAGAGGTTTTTAATACCCATTTTTAGACTGCATTCTAGCCTGGGTAATAATCACCATTCTAACTGGCATGAGATGGTATCTCATTGCGGTTTTGATTTGGATTTCTCTAATAACCAGTGATGATGAGCTTCTTTTCATATATTTGTTGGCTGCATAAATGTCCTCTTTTGAGGAGTGTCTGTTCACATCCTTTGACCACTTTTTGATGGGGTTGTTTACTTTTTTCTTGTAAATTTGTTTAAGTTCCTTGTAGATTCTGGACATTAGACCTTTGTCAGATGGGTAAATTGCAAAACTTTTCTCCCATTCTGTAGGTTGCCTATTCACTCTTATGACAGTTTATTTTGCTGTTCAAAAGCTCTTTAGTTTGATTAGATCCCATTTGTCAATTTTGGTTTTGGTTGCAATTGCTTTTGGCGTTTTAGTCACGAAGTCTTTGCCCGTGCCTATGTGCTGAATGCTATTGCCTACGTTTTCTTCTAGGGTTTTTATGGTTCTGGGTTTTACATTTAAGCCTTTAATCCATCTTGAGTTAATTTTTGTATAAGGTGTAAGGAAGGGGTCCAGTTTCTGTTTTCTGCATATGACTAAACAGTTTTCCCAGAATCATTTATTAAATAGGGAATGCTTTCCCCATTGCTTGTTTTTGTCAGGTTTGTTGAAGATCAGATAGTTGTGGATGTGTGGTGTTATTTCTGAGGCTGCTGTTCTGTTCCACTGGTATATATCTCTGTTTTGGTACCAGTACCATGCTGTTTTGGTTACTGTAAACTTGTAGTATAGTTCGAAGTCAGGTAGCATGATGCCTCCAGCTTTGTTCTTTTTGCTTAGGATTATCTTGGCTATACAGGCACTTTTTGGTTCCATATGAAGTTTAAAGTAGTTTTTTCTAATTCTGCAAAGAAAGTCAATGGTAGCTTGATGGGAATAGCATTGAATCTATAAATTACTTTGGGCAGTATGGCCATTTTCACAATATTAATTCTTTCTATCCGTGAGCATGGAATATCTTTCCTTTTTTTTGTGTCATCTTCAATTTCTTTCATCAATGTTGTAGGGCTTTCATTGTACAGATCTTTAACTTCTTTGGTTAACTAGATATTTAATGTTATTTTTAGCTATTGTTAATGAAATTACTTTTTATTTCTTTTTCACGTTGTTCACTGTTAGCATGTAGAAATGCTACTAATTTTCACACATTTATTTTGTATCTCACAACATTACTGTACTTGTTTAGTAGTTCTAGTAGACTTTTTGTGGAGTGTATAGGTTTTTCTAGTATAAGATTATATTATCTGCACGCAAAGATAATTTTACTTCTTCCTTTCTAATTTGGATGCCTTTTATGTTTTGCTCTCTTGTCTGATTGCTCTAGCTAGAACTTCCAGTACGATGTTGAATAACAGTGGTAAAAGTGGGCATCCCTGTCATGTTTCAGATCTTAGAGAAAAGTGTTTCAGTTTTTCTGCATTCAATATGATACTAGCTGTGGGTTTGTCATATATGGGTTTTATTATGTTGAGGTGTGGTCCTTCTATACCAAGTTTTTTGAGAGTTTTGATGGTGAAGGAGTGTTGAATTTTATCAAATCTTTTCTCAGTATCATTTGAAATGATTTTTTTTTTGTCTTTCATTCCATTGTATGATGTATCCCATTGACTGATGTGCATATGTTGAACTATTTTTGCATCCTTGGGATAAACCCCACTTGGTAATAGTGAATTATCTTTTTAAAATGTAGGGGCTTACAACTATAAACTTCCCTCTTAGTACTGTTTTTGCACAAACACATATACACATTTAATAGTAAGTTCACTCAAATCACCAAAGAAAAGGTTATCAGTTATTTTGCACTGTAAGTTCACTCAAATCACCAGAGAAAATGTTAGCAGTTATTTTGCATTGTTCTTGAGAGAAGACTTGTTGTGGGCTAACTTTTGTACCATTGTCAGTTTTCTTTTCCATAATTTTGTGAAAAAATTACAGTCTTAATTCTGGAATGAACTGAGATCATATTTGCATTTTTCACCCACTTTGTTGAACATGATAATCTCTTATCACTGCTTAGTTATAAGTTTTATAAAAATAGTTGGCTGAAGAGTCAGTCAGTGATCAAAGACAGTTCAAGTCTAAGTGGCACTGTGCAAAATTCTAGAGACCTCAGGTCCAGAGTCCTGGTCTCAGGTACGCTGATAATGGCATGCATAGACTCTCTTGTCCCCTATGTTTCATTGTATTTTTTATTTCTTTCTTTAAAGTGGCTCGATGGGCTGTTTGAAGAAGGTTGCTCTTCTGCTGCTGTTTAGTTCCGAACTGGACTTGGTGCAGTATTTCAGAAACAGCACTACTGTACACCAGCCAGTGGGGCAATTGAGCCCTAGTGTGGCCCTCATCATGCACTCACCTTACACTTTGGGAAGCCCGTCAATAACCCGTAATGATATCAGCTTTTCAGTAGTCTAATGAGAAAATGGAACTACATGATCATTAAAAGAATGAGGGCAATTTTAGAATATTAAGTCGAATGAAACAACTAGATTCTATGCTGTCTTTCCCTTTGAACTTCCTTGGAATTCTTGAATCTTTATTAGTTTACTTCAAATAGCCAATAATTGTAAGGGTTACTTTTATTGAATGATACTGTATGCTTGACCCAGCTTCCTATGTAAGCAAATAACTCTCAGTCCCAAGGTCATGCAGCCAGTATGTGCTGGGATTTGAATGTAGCATGGTCTGAATCTAAAATCTGTGATCTTCAGTATTCCACATGGCCTATTTGTGGGAAGTTTGCAGGTACACATTAAGGATTACTGCTTCTGATGACAAACCACCTCCGCCTAGAGCCTCCTTAGCATTCTGTAAGTGGCAAAGATTGCTTCTGGCTGTGTAGCCACGAAGTAGCTGCATTTCCTCCTAAGTGAGAGGCCGGCAGTGCTGCTGGGTTCAGCCTCTAATGGCCAAGGCCACAGCTGCATCTCATAGTGAGAAGCTGCTGATTTTACACTGGAACTTTCTTTTCTCTACAGCTCGTTTAAGGTATTCAGTAGGCAGCCTAGTGTCTTTTTTGGAATTTTATAGATTGCAAGATGTATTTCCTCTGACTGCCCACATATTTGAAATCTAGGATCAATTCTATTTGATTAACATTTACTACACCTCTTATTATCAGGATAGGAATAGAAAGTGCAAAAATGAATAAAATAATATTTCTGTTCAAGAAGTACAATATGGCTATTATAGAGATGTAAAATGGACACGCGTTAGAGATTTTAACTTGTTATTAATGAGAGGACCATTGAAATGTTACAACCAATTCAAAGGGAGGAAGCCAAAGAAACACAAATGTATATGGAGAAACTGGATTTTGAAATGAACTTGCAAATGGATACCAAACTGCCTTTTCCAATGGAGGAAGATCTCTCTCTCCACTGCACATAACTAATTGCTCTATCTACAGACTAGAATCATTTTGCCTTGCTATTACGGATCTAACATTTACCAAGTTATAAAATAGTTCAAAGATAATAAAAAGCTAGAGTCAGATAATTTGAACCAGTATGCTATAGACAACACACAGTATTTCCTGGAAACATAATTTTTTAATACCTTAAGAACAGTAAGATATTAACATGTACTGGGTGCCTATTAAACACCATGAGGTCCTCCTAGACACCCTGGAAGATATGTTACTAGTACCTAATTCTATGATTAAAAATATAGCTTTGAGAAATGTGTTGCAATGTTTAGAGTTACCTTAATAATTACTCGGGGAGGCCGGGTGCAGTGGCTCACATCTTTAATCTCAGCACTTTGGGAGGCCAAGGCAGGCAGGTTACCTGAAGTCGGGAGTTTGAGACCAGCCTGGCCAACATGGTGAATCCCCGTCTCTATTAAAAATAACAAAAATTAGCCAGGCATGGTGGCGCATGCCTGTAGTCCTAGCTGCTAAGGAGGCTGAGGCAGGAGAATCACTAGAACCCAGGAGACAGAGGTTGCAGTGAACCAAATCGCATCACTACACTCCAGCCTGGGCGATAGACCAAGACTCTGTCTCAAAAAAATAAATAAATAAACAAATAATTACTTGGGGAGCTAGGATTTATTTATATTTATAGCAAAGACTACTTTTCTACCTATGGGATACTACCTCATAAAGAAATCAAGATGTAGGGCAGGGGACAGATGTGTAAATAATAATTATATACTGTGTGCCATGTCAATGTCTGTTGCACAAGAGGAGCACAAAAAAATATCCAAAGTGATGTCTTCACTGTATGGCCTCTTGTGTCGCATAGATGTAGGGGATTATGTTTTTCTAAAGACTCGAAAATTTTTTTAACTATAATTTCTTGTTAGTTTCATCCAACTTTTTGACCTTGGGCTGGGGGCTAGTGTCAAGAGAACAACAGATTTCAGAACACAGAGGCAATAATTTAGAACATCATCTGCTTAGATAACTTTGTTTCATCTATTCAGGCAACATTCTTGTGAGCTTTAAATTTTCATTTTAGACATTTAAGTTGCAACAGGTGTAAACATTCTCAGAATTATTTTTAAGTTTTTAAAATCATTTTTAAATTTCAGAGTAACTTTAGATTGACATAAAGGTTGCAAAGACAGTACACAGAATTTCTGCATACCTTTCATCTATGTTCCCCCATGGTTAATGTCTTAAAATACAATGGTACATTTGTCACAACTAAGAAACAGATGCTGATATTTACTATTAGCTAAACTCTGGGCTTTAGTCAGATTTCATCAGAATTTCCATGAGCATCCATTTTGTGCTCCAGGATTCAGTCTGGGGCACCACATTCCATTTACTTTGCATGGTTCCCGAGGCTCCTCTGGTGTGTGACAGCTTATCTGTCTTTCCTTATTATTTATCACCTTAACAGTATTGAGAAATACTGTCCAGGAATACTGTAGAATAACTCCCCATCTGGGCTGGCCTGTCATTTTTCTTATGATGAGACTGCAGTCTACATTTTTGGAAGGTATTGCATAGGTAAAGTGCCTTAATTGTCATGTCATGTTGTGGGAGTGGCCATATGATATCCACAGGACATCAGTGGCAATGTTAACCTTCATCACACTGCAATTTCTCAGAATTTTTAAGAGTAATTTTGGCTCTTGTTTGGTTGTTTCATCATAAGTGTGGGGATAGGAAGTTTAGAAGGTGGGTATCATTCTCTGCTCTGCGGACGGTCTCTACTGTTCATGAGTCAGTGGCTTGGCTTGCTCTACCGTCAATGTCCTTCTCCAAACAGGAAGGGACAAGAAAAACCACCAACCCTGTTAAGTGGTGTTTGGTTTATTTCTGCACAAGCCAGAGCAGGAGGAACATGTTGGCTTCCAGTAATTCACGAAGATGTTCTGCTAAGTCATTCCTCGCCCTCCTGTAGCAAACCCTGTAAAGTATAAGAGCATTTCCTGGGCAAATAATACATGGCCCCTTTGCAATCATGTAAAGCGTCTGTTTAAGTTTTGAAATTAAGAGACCCTGCTGGGTCTCAGAAATTCAGGCTCTTCCAGCCTTTCAGACTCTTCCAGGGGTCATTGGTAGGTTTAGCAGAAGTCTCTGCCCTCTTTTTGAGAATAAAATGATCACACCGCAGACTCTCTTCCATGAATTCATGTGGTAAAGGTGTTTTCTAAAATACATGTATAATGGACTAAAAATAGCAATCTCTTTCTTGTTAAGTTTTTTTCTCTCTCTTCACTTACAAAGTCTGTATATAAGCAGTTTTTCTTTATAGAAATGCCAGATTTTAAAGGGAAAAAAATCACTGCATGCATAGATCTTTTCATATAAAGCAAAACTCATTTTTAGATTAGTTTGGGAAGGGATCAAGAACAAAGGAAAATGAAAACAATTCTTTATTTGCTTATGTTCTTGGAGGCTTAAAATGGGATATTCCTACTTTCTTTTAGGAAAGATATTACAGGAAGCAAATGTCCCATGTTAAAGAAATATGCTTGAATAAATAAAGTGAGTTTGGCATCAGGCTGGCTGTCCCCTACACCAGCTTCTCCCAACATGAAGCTAAGGGGAAGAGGGGCCCATGGATATGCAAATTGCAGGGATTTGCGATAGGAGTTACTTCACTGAGTGATAAATTTTCCAGTGGTATCTATAGATGGGCTTTTATTGTGTTTGAGGTTTTAAGTGAAGAGTAGGAACACTTGTGCAGATAGAACCATTTAACCCAATCTAAACATTAAAAAAAAATAGCAAGCCTATTTACTGGTTGAATTCAGTTTCAGTTAGACTAATTTAGAAGGAATTGTCAAAGTACTCTTTGACAATTTAATATCTGCAGAACATTGTAAACCTTAAAATCAATATTGATTTTGATTTTAAGTGTGTTGAAGAGACAAACTCCCAATTAAATATGTCGTTATTAGAAAGGGATCCTGTACTTTATATTTGTTGTAACTCTTACTTTAAAGAAATTGAGTTATAGTTGACATAATTAAGTGTATATATGTATGTACGTATATATAAATGTCCAATTTAATACATTTGACATATTTCTACACCAATGAAACCATCACTATGATCAAGGGAGGGATTACAAAGAGGCATATGAAAGCTTTTCAGGGTGACAAATATGTTCTCTGCCTTGATTGTAGTGATGTTTGTTATTCACTTCCCAAATTTTAGGAGCTTTCAAGAGATCTTTCTGGTTTTGAATTCCAATTTAAGTCTAAATTTATCAGAGACACACTTTGCACAATATGAATCATTTAAAATTTATTAAGGCTTGTTTTCTTTCTCAGCTTATGGTCAGTCTTTGTAAATGTTCTATGTATAGTTCAAAAAATGTATATTCTAGTGTTTGGTGATGGGTTATTCTATAATGTCAAAAAAGTCAAGTTTGTATATAAATTTGTTCAGTTTTCCTATGTCCTAGGAAAGTCATAAAGTCTACTTATTCTATTTTATATTTCTCCCAAAATAGTTGGGATATATTATTGGGAAATATATATAATAAAACAAAAATAATAAATAATAAAATAATAAGTAATAAAAATAATTGGGATATATTATTGGGAAATATTTTATATTTCCCCAACTATTTTGGGAGAAATATAAAAATCTCTATTTTTGTGACTTTGTCTTTTTCTTATAGTTCTAACAGATTTTGCTTTATACATTTTGAAGTTATTTTATGCAGAACATACAAATTTTGGATTCTTTTGTACTCCTGAGTAATTGACATTTTTATTATCATGAAATTACCTTATTTATCACTAGTAATATTCTTTGAGATCTACTTTGTAGGATGTTAATATAGCTATTACATTTATTTTTAGTGCTAGCATGGTATATTTCTTTCATCCCTTTATTTATTTTTTAAAAAGACTTCATTTTTAAAGAGCAGTTTTAGGTTCACAGCAAAACTGAGAAAAAAGCACAGAGGATTTTTGTGTAGACCCTGCCCCCACACATGCATAGACCCCCCCACAATATCAACATCCTCCACAAGAGTGGCATATGTGTTACAACTGATGAGCCTACATTGACGTATCATTATACATTCTATGAATCTGGACAAATGTATAATGTATACAGTTAGAGTATCATACAGAGTAGTTTCAGTGCCCTAAAAATTCTCTATGCTCTACCTCTTCATCTCTCCCTCTTCCCTAATTTCAGGAAAGCATAATCCTTTTACTGTTTCCATGGTTTTGCTTTTTCCAGAATATCATATAGTTGGAATTATATAGCATGTAGCTTCTTCAGATTTTCATTTCTATGGTGAAAAAAAGACATGGAGCATCTTTTCACATGCTTATTTACTATCTATATTTCTTATTTGGTGAGGTGTCTGTCAAGGTCTTTGACCCACATTTTAATCAAGTATTTGTTTCCGTGTTGCTGAGTTTTAAGAGTTCTTTGTATATTTTGGATTACTTGTGAGAAACACCTGCACTCATCCAAATCTAAAGAATGGACATAGAGGCACGAAGAACAACAAAAGTGAGACTTTTAATAACGGTCTTGCAAGATCAGGTGTCTGGTAGGCACGCACATCCAGGGAAGTCACAATAGATAATTTATCTCCTAGCATCCAAGTCTCTCCCCCAGTTCCTCACTGGGCGAGTACTGTGGGGTTACAATCTTCCTGGATGTCACCTGTTTTATTATTCCCCTTATAAAGTTATACTCCGTCCATTTCTCCACTTAAGTTTTGATTTCCCAATAATGAAACTTTCTTCCTTTTTACGGGCTGACCCCTCCTCTATATTCTGTTCACTTAATTGTGACTTTCTAGATGCGTGAGCCATGCAGTTTGTTATATTTGCAGGCTGGCTGACAGTACTTAGATATATCATGCTTTGAAAGTGGACCACTTACAATGTTTTCTCACATTACTGTTCTTTTATCAGATTTGTCTTTTGCAACTATTTTATCCAGTCAGTGGCTTATCTTCTCATTCTCTTGTCAATGTCTCCTGCAGAGCAGATATCTTTAATTTTAATGAAATCCAGCTTAACAACATTTTGTCATGGATTGTTTCTTTGACGTCCTACCCAAAAAGTTTTCTCTGAACCAAAGGTCATTTTCATTTTCTCTTATGTTGTCATCTTAATTTTGCATTCTACATTTAGGTCTGTGGATTATCTTGAGTTAATTTTTGTTAAGGGTATTAGGTCTTTATCTCAATTTTGGGGTTTTTCTTTGTTTTGGTTTGGGTTTTTCTTTCTGTGCATTTGGATGTCCAGTTGTTCTGGAGTCAATTGTTGAAAAAAACAATCTTTGCTTCATTGTATTACCTTTGTTCCTCTGTCAATCATCAGTGGATTATATTTGTGTGAGTCTATTTCTTGCCACTCTCTTCTGTTCAATGGATCTATTTTTCTGTTCTTTCACCAATACCACAGTGTCTTGATTACTGTAGTTTTAAAGTAAGTCGTGATGTCAGGTTGCATCAGTCCTCTAAGTTCGTTCTTCTTCTTCAGAATTATGTTGAATATTCTGGGTCTTTTGCCCATCCTTTTTATTTTTAATATCTTTGTGTTTTTATAAAGTTTATTTTTTTAGGCAGCATGTAGGTGGCTCCTGCCTTTTTATCCAGCTTTACATTTTACGTTTTAACTGTTGTCTTTGACAATTTATATTTAATGTGATTATTGATTTTATTAGGTTTCAATATATCATCTTTCTACTTATTTCCTATTTGTCCTCTCTGTTCCTTGTTTCTGTTTCTTCTTTTTCTACCTTCTTTGGAATTAGTTGAGTATTTTTTTATGATTCCATTTTTGTCTTCTTCTTGATTGATTAGCTATACTATTTTATTTTAGTCATTTTCTAGAATGTGTCTTGAACTTATCACAATCTACCTTCAAGTGATATTATACCACTTTATATTGGTATAGACTCTTCGCAATAATTTTCTATTTCTTACTTCCTAATTTTTGTGCTATTGTTCTATATTTTACTTAATAACAAAACTAAGCAAAGGTAAAGGAAAGAAGAAAGGAAGAAAATAAAGAAAGGAAGCAAGAGGAGAAAGACAGAAAACAAAATAGAAGCATAATTCCTTATTTGCATTTCAGAAATACAACAAGCTCTGAAAAAAACAGAAGAATTTGATGACACAGTTTACAGGGATAACTGACACAATCTGAGTTAGTTTGGTGGCAAAGCCTGACCTAACATGCCATGAGGCAAGTTCTAGTCTTCCTTTATCTCTCTCAGTATAATTATTCACATATTTTTCTGTAGAATGTTGTGTCAAAAATTAACCTAACAGGCCTGAACCTGCTACTCTTAGAAAGTCCTGCTAACAAGATTAGCCACTGACTGGCAACTGGGAACTTGGATTTTAGGAGGGTCACTATCATTCCTTAAGATATAAGAGTGATTCACTGTCCCTAAACAGTTCATACAAACAATGTGGTTTATGCTGAAAACTTGTTTTTCTTCTGGGAGTCTGGAGTCTTGGTAAGTGCTAGGCAGAGTGTATTTATGTGCCTAGTCCCCAGTAAAAACACAGAGTACTGAGTCCCTAATGACCTTTTCTGGCAGACAACACTTCATATCGCTTGCAACAACTTGTTGCCAGAGAAATTAAGCACATCCTGTGTGACTCCACTGGGAGAGGGCTCTTGGAATCTTATTGCTGGTTTCCTCTGGATTTCACCGCATTAACCTGTTTCCTGTTGCTGAATTTTCATTGTATCCTTTTGTGGTAATAAATCATAGCAAGGAATATGAATATATTTTGAGTCTCACGGGTCTTCCTAGCAAATCACTAGATCTGGAAGTGGTCTTGGGGACCCTGAACACAAGACTGAATGTAATTGATTATACACTGTTGCTCCAAAACATGCGGGGATTGCTGTACAGCATGTGCTACACAGCACAGTTGTGTATCTTCTCTAAAATCCCCAAATTCTGAATTTCAAAACACATCTAACCTGTGATTTTGGAAAAAGAAATGTGGAACCATGTTTGCAAACAAATATATGATAGGATGTGAATTGTTGGCCAGGCATGGTGACTCACACCTTTGAGAGGCTGCAGTGGGCAGATTACGAGGTCAGGAGATCGAGACCATACTAGCTAACACGGTGAAACCCCATCTCTAAAAAAAATACAAAAAATTAGCTGGATATGGTGGCCAGCACCTATGATCCCAGCTATTTGTGAGGCTGAGGCAGGAGAATTGCTTGAACCTGGGAGGTGGATGTCACAATGAGCTAAGATTGTACCACTGCACTCCAGCCTGGGTGACAGCGACAGACTCCATCTCAAAAAAGAAGAAAAGAAAAGAAAAGAAAAGAAAAGAAAAGAAAAGAAAAGAAAAGAAAAGAAAAGAAAAGAAAAGAAAAAAGGAAAGAAAAGAAAAGAAAAGAAAAGAAAAGAGAAAAGAAAAGAAAGAGAATTGTTTGCAGAAATAAGGAGTAGAGGGTTTTCACTGATTACTGATCCCTTCCAGGTCGGATAAAGGATGATACTTTAGATCAGGATGATGATGATAAAGATGATAGTAGTGGTAACAATAATAATAATAATAGTCAAAATAAACATTTCTTCACTTCTCAGGCTCAGCATCAGAAACTATTTACAACCTCCACCACAATTCTTTGAAGTAAATATTAATTTTCATTTTTTGTTGAAAATAAACTGAGGCTCAAAGAAGTTTTGCAACTTGCCCAATATCAGCAAGTTCACAAAAGCTGGAGACCAGATTCAAACTCAAGTTCATGTAGCTAAATGCGGAAGCCCTGTGCAATGCCACAAGAAGAGACTGCTTTGTAGATTGCCCATTTTTCTATTTTCTATTATCAGCTCTGTCTCCATTGTGCACAGATTCACTCTGGAATTTTCACTAGCCTGTGCCTCTGACTTATTTGCAGAATATCATACAGAACTATCTGCCTCTCTTCACTAGTGCTGCTGGTTGGCAGAAGAAAAGGTGCTTTTGTTTTCCTTCCATGAGCTTTTGTTCCTTTACCATTTAATCTCTTATATATTGATGATCTTTCATGAAAGTGATCTTGTATTAAATACTTTCTTAAGTGCAGATAAAGACAAACTTTGTGAGTCTCACTCTATGGTAAAAGAAACCCAGTTACAGAGGAAAGAAAAAAATATAAGGAAGTCAGGATGGAATCTAGAACTTGGATCTTAAGAAAGACAACGACTAGGCAGGCCAAAGAGGTGGGTCTGACATTTGATTTATCTGCAGGTAGCATGTACTGAATGTCCCAGGGTCAAAGCTCGCTGAGAAAACTGTACTTGGAAGGTCATTTGCAGCCAGTAGCAAAATATAACACAGGACATATAGGGTAAGGCTCACAGAAGAAAGAACAGTAAAGCAAGAGTCAAGGGGTCTAAGTCCCATCAATATACTTCTGCTTCCTTATGATGCAACATTGAGCTCATTGCTTAGCTTTACTGAGCCTCAGTCACCACTGAAAATATAACAGGATGGTTCAAAATTACCCCCAAAGTTCTCTTTAACACAAAATTCTCTGATCCTTCAAAATACATCTTCTGAGTGAAAATAGGTGCCACAAGAGTCATGTGAGGAAAAAAAGAACTATTCTATCAGTTAAATATTCATGTTAAGGAACTATTTCAAGACTAAGTCAGTATCTATGCCCTCACATCATATCCTAAGACTTGTGTTTACCTTAAAATGTCCTCTCACCTGCATGAGGTTTCAGAGGTTTTTGAGAGAACAATGTCAGAGTCATAGTGTTCTAGGGTCCAGCATGTTCTACATGATTTAATTTCACCTTTATTTTTGGTCAATAAATAATTCTGCCCTTAGTATAAAGAAATGGGGTAATATTTCAACATTTAATATTACATAGTACTTTTTGTTTCATGACTGTGCTGGAGATTATACCAAAAGATACACAAGGAAATATAGTATAGCTGAGAAAGCTGTGTACTTACACACACACACACACACACACACACACACACACAAGGCTTACTTGGATGCTCACAACACCATGGACTATGCGACATCAGGTGGTAACCTACTTCCCTGGATGACTGTGCTCCTAAGTGAAGTTAGAGTTGAATGGCCAACTCTGCCTTTCTCACTGAGCTAATGAGATGAATGAAGTAGTATGCTACCTGGAAGCCACACATAAGTGTAGCCCACTGGGTGGGTCCCAGGAGATTAAATTTACATGTCTTCCATCAAATGCTGCTCCACAAAAAACTTGTGAGGATAGAAATTATCACCACATTCATGTTTCTGCCTAGCAGGTTATATGCTTTAGTTTGAGCACCAAACTGGAAGCAAAAATCCAGAATAGTCATCCAAGTCATGATTCCAGGATTTATTAATAACATTGATAATAATGGCAGGTTAAATGTATTGAATGTTCATGATGAACATTCTGATGCTTAGTACTTTTGCTATGTTAAGTCTTTTAACCTATTGTAGTAACCTATGAGGTAAGTACTACTATTATCTGCATTGAACATGTTTAATTCTAGGGTACCCAAGATCCAATTCTATGTAAAACAGGCAGCCAATATCATAGCAGAAACAGGTAGGGGAACCAGCCATCTTCGAAAACATATAGCAAACTTGACACTTAAAGAAAATTTCAAGCACTGACAGTTTCTACAGTTCTACAAACTGTCCTAATATTAAACAGCAAAATCCCAAGGAAAAGAGAACAGACAAAAAGGAAAATTTTAGATAGGATGCTAGTTTTAGACAGCAGCTATTCTCTTGGTCTTTCTTGTTCAAAGTTATTATTATCTTTTTATTTAGGAGTAAATGAATATCCATATCAGAACTTCACTATAGAAAACCATTTTATGGCTATCAATTATGTAATAAAATATGTGTAGCTCTTAGCACCAAATGTGGCCAGATGTGGGTTTGGTCCCCCTTGGTGAATCCTTTATTTTTTTTGAGATGGAGTCTCACTCTGTCACCCAGGTGGAGTGCAGTGGCAAGATCTCGGCTCACTGCAACCTCTGCCTCCTGTGTTCAAGCAATTCTCCTGCCTAAGGCTCCTGAGTAGCTGAGATTACAGGTGCGCACCACCACACCTGGCTAAATTTTTGTATTTTTAGTATGGATGGGGTTTCACCATGTTGGTCAGACTGGTCTCAAACTCCTGACCTCATGACTCACCCGCGTTGGCCTCCCAAAGTGCTGGGATTACAGGCGTGAGCCATCATGCCCGGCCTCCCCTTGGAGAATCTTTTAGCTATCTTTGCACAGCTCCTGTTCGAGATCTTCAGCTGAGATATAGATCAGACATTGTGAACATTTTTATAAGGGGGCAGATAGTAAACATGTTCAGCTTTCCAGATTGTAGTCTTTCTCACAACTACTCAATATTCCAGGATAACAAGAAATCACCCATAGGCACTATATACAAATTGGCATAGCTGTGTTACAACAAAATTTTATTTGCAAAAATAGTCAATAGGTCATTTGCCCACCCCTGTTATATGCCTGGGTATTTTTATTTGGTAGTGTGTAACTCATCTGATTTTATTTGGGACTTTATCAGGTTTAGTACTTGAAAGTCCAATGTCCCTGAAATCCCTCATTCCAATCTGGGAAGATTGTTTATCATAGACTATTAGGTGGCTTTTACTTGTAATTTACAATAGTCTTGAAACATTAAACACACCAAGCATGATAAGAATCACCCACTCTCCCTTGAAAATGCTTTCGCTAAACTTTTATCTGTTAGCATAAAGTTATACATGACAAATATATTTTGTAAACTCTCAAGTGTTACGTACAAACAAGGCGATGGTGCTACATCACAGTTTTGCTTTTCTACATCTGCTTCCATAGAGGGACTTCTCTCTCCCTCTCACAATTGGCCCTGTCTTTAGACAAAGCTACAGACTGAGTGTTGGAAGGTGTCTGAACATCTCAAGAGATTAAATCAAGTTATAATAGAATTTTCGTTCTTGGACTAATTATTACCATGTTCAAGTGAGCCCCAAGAGAGTCCACTGAATTTCAGTTGATAAACCAAAGAGAATCTTTAGGGACTGATGTAGTACAGCAAAGGCAACCTTCAACAGAACACTAATTGAATGTTTTCTTGGCAGCTTCAGTTAGCTCCTATGTGGATTTTCAGAATGAAATGCTTAGAATTACTGAAACCATCAGCATGTTATTCCTCTACTGTCAGAAAGGCTCCAGCACAGCTGACCCGTAAAGAATAAGAAGTTCGTGGTACTTAGAATCAGAAAACTGGCACCTACCATTGCTACCCACTGTAGCCTTGGACAAATCCCCAAAGCCTTGAGGACTCCATGTCTTCATCTTCCAAACAGTAATAACACTAAGCATTTCATAAAGTTGTGATGAGAGTCAAAGATGATGGTCCATGGAATTCAAATTTGCCAGAATACATTCTTGTACAAATGCCTTGGCTTTAGATGATACCAGAGCCTCTTGTGAGACTGCATATCCAGGGGACCTAACCCTGTCTTGGTGAGTCTTAAAAGGCATCCTAAAAATAACTACTTTTTCTGTTAAAAGCTAAAGGATGATTAACGTTTATTTAAATAAAGGAAAAGAGAAAGAGGCACAGGTGGGCTTGGAAGATGGAAATGTGAAGACACAGCAATGAAAGAAAGCTAACACAAGAAAAGAACAGAGAGAGAGACAGAAGTTCAATGAAGTAAAAGAAATCACATAAACTGGAGGAGAAGGGACCCAAGGGGGAGAATAGAGAGAGTCCTGCCCAGATTATGCAGAAGAGATAAAAAAAGATTCTAATTTTAAAGCATATTGGATTTCAAATGTTGATATTTGCTGCTTCTTAGCCACTCAATATCCATTTACCTTTCTTCCAAAAACTGCTTCCAATACCTTTCTGAGGATGATTCCTACATCTACATTCATAGACTCTTAGGCCCTGTGCTTCTAATGGCATTGATTCCACCCCTAGCTACAGGGAAGGATGAGCAACTTGCGCTTTGCTCAGTACTGTCATTAGATCTGGGGAAGAAGGTCCTACCATGCGCCCTGTGCTCAGAGGGACTTGCTTTGCCCTTCTTCTATCATATTCATCTCCACGGTGTAGAACACCTACTGGGCTAAGCTGCTGAGCCCAGCTGAGGCCCCCACTTCCTGTTATAGTAGATGTTCTATATCTAGGTGTCTAGGCTTCCAAAATTACCTACTTACAAGCGATGTAGTGGTCTCTTCCCCCTTCTGAAGGCAGATCCTTCAGCTAGCATGCTTACACTTGACTCAGGAGTGGGCAAGAGGTGGTTTTTTGTGGGTATGTGGACCAAGTATGGTTGTGCAGGCAGGGGTGTCCACATATGTGCATGTGAGGCCCCTCCTGCTGTAGAGCAGAGCCAGGGAAGGAAAGACAATGAGTCAGGCTTTGTGATGCTGCATTCCAGAGCAAGACCCCAAACAGTCTGGGAGTTCTAAATGCAAAATGTTATTATGAAGCTATATTGCCAAGGTAAGAAAATAGAAGATATTTTACTTTACAGATAATTTTATTTATAACATTAAAATATTTAAACATATGGGATATAGGCCTCCATCTATAATCTTGATCTGGACCACCCTAAGAGTTAGAAGTGGGACAAGCCTGGCCAATCAAAACAGAACGATGAGGGTCCCAGAGCAGCATCATCTTGTCACCATGTGGCATCCGAGAAGGAATCTGAATGATTTATGCAGGAATGGGTTTTGAAAAGCAGGGAAAAAACAAGGCCTAGCCATTGACCTCTTGATTAATTAGCAGTTAAACTCAAATTGATTCCTGAACTTTTTCAGTTAGGTAATCCAATACACTTCAGGTAAAATGCATCAGTTTGGACTGAGATTTCCATCGCTTCTGTCAATCAATGCACAGTAGCAAATAAAAAAACTTAATAATAGATTATTTTTAATCCACTCCTTTTAATCCAACAATTCCATCTCACCCATTCATTATTTCTTACCTCTATCCAGACATTAATTTACTGAGATATTGACAGCTATGCACAGGAGGCAAGAAGGCATAATTATTAGGGAGCATGAGATAAATCTTAAAGACTCATGACTTGGTCACACTGAAGCCAATTGGATGTTCTTGTCTGGGATTTAGATCCCTGAAGTCCCAGCGTCCCTGTCCTATATAGTGACAGTTGAGGTGTTATTCAGGGTGCTATGGTGGCATCAAGAATCCTACAATGATCACGTTTATGTCTATTGATGGTGCTGTTAGCAGAGATATATTGACCAGATGGTCCCTGTAAAGGAAGCTACCTGGACTATATTTCCTTTCGTCTGGTCTCTCATCTTAGTTTATTCTCTAAGCTTAGTTCTTCAGCTTCGCATAAATTCTGGGAGTTACTGGGTCTCCTCCTAAGACAGCCTTCCTTTGGCAGAATTGGACTTTACCGTATACAACCGAGCATCCTTCCAGACACAGACATCTACTGTGTGAGATGCAGGAGTGTCTTAAAGGCCATATACCCTAAGGCACGTGGTAGAGGCTAGATATCAGCAATAGTATGGGATTGACTGTTGGGTTTAGTTGGGGCTGAAGATAATTTTAAAATTATTTAATATTAAAGAATAGGATTCTGGAAGCCACATTCAAATAAATATTTTCTGTTGATGAAATAATTAAATGACTGCATGTGGAAAAAAAGTGTCTACTGAGGGCCAGGGTAGAGGCCGTGATATCACTAACATTAAAAGGTTTGTTGGGCATAGGATCTTCAAGGAAGGTGGAATGAGACAGCTGCCTTTGATACCACTGGACAGTATAAACAAAGAAGAAAAGTAGGCTTATACTTCTGAAGTTTTGATTCACACATTATATAACCTTTTGGTATTGGCTTTTTTTTTTTCAGAATATTTTTAGAAATTCATTCATGTTGATGCATGTGTCTATTGTTTATAACCTTTTAGTGCTGAGCAGTAGCATTCCATGCTATGGATGTACCATAGATGTGTCATCATTTTTCCATTAAAGGATATCTGGATTCTTTGCAGTTTGGGGCTATTACAAGTAAAGCTGCTATTATTTGTTTATATGCAAATTCTCTGTGAATGTAATTTTTAATTTCTCTATGATAAATGCTTAGGAAAACAAATATTGGGTCATATAACAGTTGCAGATTTTGTTTTTTAAGAACCCATCAGAAAGTGTTTTCCAGGAGAGCAGTATCATTACACCATTTTACATTTCTAGCAGCAGCCTATGATCTATCTAGTTTCTCTGCATCCTTACTAGCATGTGGTGTTGATGCTATTTTTTAGTTTAGACATTCCATTTGGTGTGTAGTAATATCTCACTGTGGCTTTAATATGCATTTTCTTAATGGCTAATGACATTGCTCAATTATTTTGTCAGCTGTATATCCTTTTCATTGAAATGTCTCTTTATGTTTGCCCATTTTCCAGTTGGATTGTTTATTCATTTTACTGCTGAACTTTGGGAATTCCTTATATATTCTAGATACTAGCTTTTTGTTCAGATACGTGGTATGCAAATACTTTCTCCCACTCTTTCTCTAAGAGGAATGGAATCTTGTAGAGCAAAAGTTTTCAATTTCAATGAAGTCCAATTTAAAAAGTTTTCCTTTTATGGATCACGGTTATGGTGCTAAGCCTGAGATTTTTTTTGTTTAGGCCTAGATAACAATGATTTTCTTCTATGTTGTTTTTTTTTGTAATTTTATATTTTATATTTGAGTCTGTGATCCATTTTGACTTAAGTTTTACGTACGGTGTGAGGTCTACAACATGGTTCTTTTTTTCTCCCCCCAAGAATGTTCAATTGCTTCATCATAATTTGTTGAAGGAGCTATCCATAAATTTGCTTTTGGACTTTTGTCAAAAATGGATTGAATTTATTTCTGGGTTGTCTATTTTGTTTATTAAATCTACATGTCAGTCCTTTTACTAATGTTATACAGTTTTGTCTCCTGTTTTATACTGTCTTGAATAGATAGACTGATTTCTCCTACTTTATTCTCCTTTATCAAAATTTTGCTTTAGCTGTTGGTATTTCTCTCCATTTTTAGGTCTTTGACTTATTGCGTTACTGTTGTTTTCAATTTTAGTATTCATATCTTGTCCATATTTTGTTAGATTTATACCTAAGGATATCATTGTTAGATACTATAAATTACATGGTATTTTTAATTTTGGCATTCATGTTTTCATTACAAGTATGAAGAAATATAATTGATTTTCTCATGTTTTTTGTGTACCCTACAATGCTGCTGAACTCATTAGTTTATAAGTTTTTTGTAGATTTTTTAGGGTTTTCTAAACAGATAGTCATGTCATTTTTAAAGAGGGACAGTTTTATTTCTTCATTACTGATCAGTATACTTTTCATTTCCTTTTCTTGATTTATTGTGCTTGATAGAACTTTCAGAATGATGTTGAACAAGAGTCTTGTGAGTTGACATCTTTATTTTTTTCCCATAGTAAGAGGAAAGCATTTAATTTTCTCTTATTAATTACAATGTTAGCTATAGGTTTTGTGGTGGATGCTTTTTATCAAGGTGAGAAAGCTTCTATTTCTATTTTTGTGAGTTTTTTTTAAAAACCCAGAACAGGGGTTGAATTTTGTTAAGTGATTTTTCTGCATGAAATGATGCAATTATGTAAATTACTTCTTTAACTTTTTTATATGCTGGATTTCATTTATGGTTTTCTATATATTGAGCTAGGCCTGCATCTCTGAAACAAATTCTATTTGGTTACAGTATATGATTCTTTGTATATATTGTTGAATTCTGTATGCAAATATTTGGCTAATGATCTTGCATCTATGTTTATGAGGAGCATGATTCTATGGTTTTCTTTCTTCTCTTCCTCCCTCCTTTTTTCTCCCTCTTTCTCTGCCCCTCTTTTTTGTTTTATAGTTTGTCTAGTTTTAGTTTCAAGGTAATATAAGTTTCAAAAAATGAAGCTACTGCTAGTTTCTGGAAAAGATTGTATAGAATCAGAATTCATTTTTCTTTAAATCTTTGGTAACTTTCTCTGGTAAAACAATTTTGACCATGAGATATTTTTGAGGAGAAGTTTTAATATTATGAATTCAATTTTCTTATTCGTTATAACGCTATTCAAATAATCTATTTCATATTAGATGAAGAGTGTTAGTTTCTGTAATTTAAGGAATTAAACAATTTTATCTATGTTATTAAATTTGTCTGGATAGAGTTTATAGTATTCATAATCCTTTTGTTGTGTGAAGGCATAGTAATGCTACCCTCTGTGTTATTCCTGATATTGGTAATTTGTGTCTTCTATTTTTCTTTCTCAGACTTTACTTAAAGGTTTGTCAATTTTATTGATCTTCTCAAAAAAACAGATCTTTGTTTTATTAATTTTATCTATTATTTTTCTGTTTTTGATTTCATTGATTTCTGATTTTTTTCTTTCTTCCGTTCTTTTCCTTGCTTTAGATTTATGTTGACCTTCATTTACTCTTTAGGTGAAAGTATTTAGCTTATTCATTTGAGACTTGTTTCTCTTGTCTTGTCTTTGGTCTAAATTGAAAGTTTTTACAAAATTTTTTGTGAGTACATAGTAGGTGTGTGTATACATATATGGGGTATATGAGATGTTTTGATAAATGCATGTAATGTGAAATAAGCACATCATGGAGAATGAGGTATCTATTCCTTCAAACATGTATCCTTTGTGTTACAAACAATTCAATTATACTGTGTAAGTTACTTTAAAATACCCAATTAAGTTATTATTCGCTATAGTCACCCTGTTGTGTTATCAAACAGTAGGTATTATTCATTCTTTCTATTTTTTGGTACCCATTAAATAGCACCTCCTCTCAATCCTCCCACTACCCTTCTCAGCCTCTGTAAACATCCTTCTACTCTCCATACCCATGAGTTCAATTGATTTAATTTTTAGATTCCACAAATTAGTGAGAGCATGTAATATTTGTCTTTCTGTGCCTGACTTCTTTCACTTAACATAATAATCTCCAGTTCCATTCATGGTGTTACAAATGACTAGATCTCATTTTTTGTTTATGGCTGAATATTACTCTATTGTGTATAAGTGCCACATTTTCTTTATCCATTTATCTGCTGATGGACCCTTAGATTACTTCCAAATCTTGGCTGTTGTAAATAAATAGTGCCACAACAAACATAGGAGTGCAGATATCTCTTCAATATACTGATTTTCTTTCTTTTCCACATATACCTAGCAGTGGAATTGCTAGATCATATGGTAGCCCAATTTTTAGGTTTTTGAGGAACTTCCACACTGTTCTCTACAGTAATTGTACTAATTTACATTCCCATGAACAGTGTACAAGAGTATTCTTTTCTCCACATCTTTTCCAGCATTTGTTTTGCCTGTCTTTTAGATAAAAGTTATTTTAGCTAGGGCGAGATGATATCTCAATGTAGTTTTGATTTTCATTTATCTGATGATCAATGATATTGAATATCTTTTCTTATGCCTGTTTGCCATTTGTATGCCTTCTCTTGAGATATGTCTATTAAAAATTTTGCCTATCTTTTTGATTGGATTATTATACTTTTTCCTATAGAGTTCTTTGAGATCCTTAAATATTCTGGTTATTAATCCCTTGACAAATGCGTAGTTTGCAAATATTTTCTCCCATTCTGTGGATTGTCTTTGAACTCTGGATTATATTTTGTTCATTCATCCATTCCTTTATAAATTCATTCATTCACTCTTTCATTCATTCATGCAACAAACATTCATTGAGTATGTGCATTATGCCAAGCACTGTGCAAAATATTGAGGCTATAAAACTGAATAAAACTCCACCTTCAT